>VZTU01021874.1:1403-29444 GCA_013400835.1 Zapornia atra | reverse complement strand
GTATTGTGGTGCCGGGGAGGGGTGGGGTGGAATGAGGATGGGCCAATGAATTAAAACATTTTTTTTTCTTGAACACCAAAGATGAAAGAAATCTATATGTATCTGCCCAAAACCAAGTTTATGAAACATTTTTTGCAGCTATCTTGTTTATGAGGGGGAGAATAAACTCCAGGGATTCGCCTCCACCCCTATACTTTCACTAGATTATAACTAGTGTTTTAGATTAACTAATCTAAAATCTTCAGTCTGAAAGAAGGGTCAAAGGCTAACCAACACACTGCTAAAGACAGATTAATGAAGAACTTCAGTAATAATAAATTAACCTGTGTCTTGATTCCAGAAACTTCTCTAGTGTATCTCAGTAATTAAGCCCTCGTATAACAGAAATGTCTCTTTCCACACTTTTCCTGATAGTTCTGAAGAACAGTTAGGTTTTCCCTAGCTATCGCTGAATGAGACCCGCACTGAGTGAAAAATGAAAAAAGAAAAAAGGATCATGACATCTGTATTCAAGAGAGATAAGTCCCAGTGAGGTCATGTTTCTAACATGCTAGGTCAAGCTCCATTTATTCCAGTTTCTCATCTTTTGCACATCATAAAAGCAGGCAAGCAGGAAAGAAGAGCTTCCATTAATTTGTCATACTCCGCATACAGGTCTCAAGACAGAGAGTATGGTTTCAGAGTAAATGGGTATCTTCCATCTAAAAACAACAAGAGCAACGAACTTCAACAGAGTGTCCAGATGGGACAATGGTGGTTGGGCAGATGCATAAAGTGCTCTGTCCTGTCATCTTTCCTCATACAGATTTATTGACAAATGGAGAAGGCTGCCAGGGTGGGGGGGAGGAGCTTACTTTATAGAAACAACTGCCTCCTGAATGTTTTCATATCCCTGGGCTCTAATATCTTATGACAGAATAGTAATAATTTTTATCAAATGGAAAAGGAGTTAACTAATATCTCATTGGGGAGGAACAAAGCTCAGTATGCAACATTGCTCTCTGAGGAGTTATTTTTTTTAAATTATTTTTTACAAAACTTAAATTCTCAATTACCTTCCTGAGTGTATCCATTTCTCCATACCTAGGATTGCCTTTCCCTAATTGTTTATAAAAAGGACAAATCATATTATATCTCTTTACAGTGGTGGAACATACTAACTACACTTTGAGATAAGCAAAGTTGCTTATGGAGTAACACATTGGCATGAGTATAGTGATATTCACTTGCAACAAGGGAGCAGGAAGAAAATAATTTGAAACATAGGTGGTCAGTGCAGTATGGACATGAACAAAAATCCTATTTCTTGAGGGTAGGGCTTTATTTTATTACTCACATTTCCTCTATTTATTAATTGAGAATTAATGCAAATGTTTTAAAACACATGGCAAAAAAATTTAAGAGTAGGAAAGAAAAACACTTGAAGACTTCAAGACAATGTTTACTCACAGTCTAGATGGTTGAGGCAGGAGCAATGCTCCTACCAGCTTCCTTTGCCATCTGATGTTTCCAACCCTAGCTGCCACGGGCTGGAGTAGGGAAAGCAAGACTAACATCAGCTCACACTTCTGTCTTTCCACCTCAATTGCCAGGCTGCTGATCATAGGTTGCTATGATGTACCAAGCTCTCCTGTGTGATTATGACTTAAACCAACTTTCTCCCACTGAACACTGAGTAAATTTCAAATGCCACTTTCAGTCACTACTTAATAGCACCTCTGACTGAAAGCCAATGTAAAATCCAGTTTATAAAGAAGGCTAAAATTTAGCTGCATGGTTCATAAGAGTATTGAATGACTCATCATTTATGTACTATTTTGTGTCTGTGTGTGTGTGTGTGTGTGTGTGTGTGTGTTTTATCTGTTGCTGAGGAAAAGACTCCCACAAATATCAAGGAGAAATTGTTCCTTGATAACAGCAAAGATACAGAAATCAAGTATGCACAGAGTATGGGATGCTCTGAATTTCTCTAAACATGCTGAAAAGCAGTGAGAAATATCTATCTGGTCCCCAGATCTTTTCACCTAGACTGGCTCTTATGGGTTATTGCTGGGGAAAATAATGGTAATTAGTGTGTTTTTCTTAAATATATACACAACCTTAGAGTTCGTGCATAAAAGTCTATGAAATCCCCATTATTTCATTTCCATTCATGCAAACTGATATTCTGTGCTACGCATTATGACATGAAGGGACTAAAATATATAGCTTTTTACTCTACCTCTCGGTAGTTGTCGCTGACTCGATCCAAACTGAGGGAATACAAGAGGTCTCTTCCTCCCACGAACAGTCGTTCTTGATACTCGTCCAGCAGCATTATACGAAGACCAAGATATCCAAATGGGCTATGAAAGATTGACGTCCTGTTTAAATCCCAGAGCTCTGAAATACAATCAGAGTGCGTGTGATAAATACCAAACAGCTTAGCTTTCATGGCTTCATTTTCATATCCTCCTAGGGAACTAGAAAAGAAGTTGTGGGACATTAAAATGCTAATCGTATAATCTTTGAGTAAGAAAGAGACACAAAGCACCTGGGAACAATTTTCAAAATGATCCAGCTCTCCAGGAGATTCATGTGTGAATCTTTACATCATAATCTTTGTGCTCAATATATCGTAAGATGAGGATGGGGGGAAAATAAGTTTTCTTAACATTTCTGAAAAGGGAAAAACTTAGGACATTAACTTCAAATCAGAAAAAATGACTGACGTGATGGAAATTGAAATAATTACTGGAAATTGTCTCCTTTCTTTCCCTCAGGCATGTCAAACTGCAGGTTTTTGCTGTACTCACAAAGTTGTTCTGGTTTTCATTTTTTTGGGGAGTGGGGGGGTGGGGTGTTGGGATTGCTTTAAACCCAGTGCCGTCTCCACTTAGTTCACTGAAAATATTGCCTCTAAATTCAGTAAGAACAGTATGACAGCTGTAAAATGCATATTCATAGTTTTCCAAGTGATTTCTGATTTTATCAAGAAATACGATGACCAGATAAGGGGAGCTGGGACTTAGCTGCGCGTGATCCAGGCCAAAGTCACTTCCACAGAGAAAGGGAAATTCATCCCAGGTAATGTTGCAGAAACTTGGAATCAGGCCTCAGGAAGAAAGAAAGAGGCAAACACAGGAGTCTTTCTGTGCTCTTGAGCAGATGGTGCAGGGCACAGCCCAGCTCATATAGGACCAGAGAGGCTGAAACAATTTTTCTGTCGGAAAGCCTCAAAATAAGTCATTATATAGAGTGTTTTCGGACTATCTCCAAAACAGCAGAGAAGGGACTGGGGGGAAAGAATTATGTTCCTATGTCTGTGCTGTGGTGAATAGTTTTATTTTGAAGAAACAAAAATCACTCTTGGTAAAGGCAACTAAATTCCTTTAAGCTTATCCTCACAGCTATCCTTAAGCATCATTTTTCCTATTGTTTGGATGTGGCCCAGCATTGGGAGAAGCAGGGTTGTCACCAGAGCTAATGAAGACAACAAATGGGTCCTCATCCAGTTTGGGGTGGAGGCTCCAGCTTGTGTACCACACCAGCAGTTAATGTACATTCGTCCACGCAGCAGCTTGTCGGTCACACAGAGGTCACAGCTGGTCGTCTACAAGGAGACTGGTCCCACCTTTCAAAGTCCTCACACAGGTCTATCTCTATGACATCCACTTGGGATGCCATATATGCTGTAATTTTCAGAAATTCATGTATATCTTTAACCTGAGAATACATCCTCGTGTTACCCAAATATTGAACCACTGAAATTCATAACCATTATTTAAAATATGTCCTGTGTTCCCTGAGAAAAGGATGTTCCAAACCAATGAGATTCTATATTTGAAATCAAATTTACCTTACCCACAAAAAGATTTAGCATGACCAATTTTCCTCATGAAATACCTTACTTATATCCTAAAGTACAGAAAAGAGAACAAATATTTTGAGCCAAAGCAAGAAGACGTTCATTTAATCCATCAAATTTCCATAATTTATTTTTCCTTTAAATTATTATTCATATCAGGTGTGATGATTAGAGAATTTAGTAATAAGGCAAATATGCTTTTTTCATTTGTTGAGTAGGTTGGATTCAAGTCAACAGAAGCTGAAAGCAACTAGTTTCCGAAAGATGTTTCCCTGGATGATAAATTTTCTATTGAAGTAATCACACTAGAAAATTCAGTCTCACAACTGCTTTCTTTCTTGAGCTATCTTCAAAAAGAATCTATTGATTAAATAGATGTAGAAAATAATGTTAATATCTAGATTTACAGTAGAAGTCAAAACATATTGTACCCTGGTGTGAATGGCCTCAAATAGGAGAAGTTAGCCACAGAGGGGAGCATCCTGATGAGCAGAACAAGTCTTTTTTATCTAAGGTTCGTATACTAGCCAGTGAACATATATACATTCTTTGACAGTGATACACAGAACTGCATAACTGTGGAAACTGAACTTTCAAAGCAAGCTTCTCTCACAAAGCAAATCCATCAGATTGCTGTTTCAGAAGAACATTTTTTGTTTGTGGTCAGATTAGAAAGGGAATGAAAGGAGAGCTAGAAATATTCTCTTGGTCCTAAATAAAGTCACTTTTTATTTGCAAGAATATAAACCATCCAATATATCTTATTTTTTAGTCGGTCTTGGAGTTAAACTAATTGCATTTTACATTCTGGTTATATACAAGCCACAGAAGGATAATGTTGTAGCTTCCCCTGATTTATTTCCATATTGTCCTGAGGGCAATTTTTTCATAAATGAGACAATATATCTAAATGTAGATCAGAGGTACCAGTCACGTTCTCAATGAGAACATAAGGCATGATGAACAGTTCTCTACCTGATCATATAAACAGGTAACTACTCATCTAAGACTCAGTCCTGCCAAGTACACCTGCGAGTCTCATTGACTTAAATGAAAGTTGAGAATATTAAACACTTTTCAAAATCAAACTTGTAAAAAGAGGTTTTTCTTCTAGGACTACCTCCAGGAAAGTTATACAGGCATGTTTTTGCTGTGTGTGTAGAGACACAAACAGAACTGAACCTGACATCTGGAAGGGCTGAAAAACACCAAGCAGTGGGACCTGGGAAGTGATTGTATTACTGAAACACAAATGTACTAGTACGATGTAGTTCCTTTGAAAGGTAATAGGATTTCTGGATATTTTTGGATATCTGAGACATTAGGATATTGTAGATAAATAAGGTAATCACCTTCTGAAGGCTAGGAGCATGGGTGGGATATGCAGGAGTCTAACATGGCACTAAACACCTTTCATTTTTAGGCAAGTAGATCTCATTGTGATCTGCCTTGATGTGCGTGACTCAGCTTCGAAGCATTAGGACTTCATTTATGTGGTGCTATGCCCCCCCAGCAAAGCTTATTTGCTTCCATACAACACTACGTGGATGCAGCTTTTCTGCTTCCAGATTCGGGTTCCTGCAGCCACAGGTTGCACAGCTTTCACACTCATTTAGTGAATTATTAGTTCATTGACCTTTGCACTTTGCAGTGTTGAGATACCCTCAGTCATTGAAATCCAGGAGCAACTGGGAGTGAGATACTTAAATTCAAAGCTTAAGGCAACTTTACCCAAAATTTACCCTTGGTTACCTTGAAGAACCTTATGTTTGCAAGGGTCACCTTCTGACTATAGACTACTTACGGTGTCAAGAGTTGGGCTGCTGGTCATGCCAATGCCTTGATTTGTAAAATTCAGTTTCTAGATCATGCCTAAACTTGAGCAGAACTCAAAAAGTGGTTGTTGTTTTACTTTGTAGTAAGATTTAATAACTACATTTATGGTGAATACATCTAGCAATTTTCTTTGAGAACCTGGTCAGAGAAAATATAATGCTGCTTAATGTTTTAAAAAATATTCTAGTGGTTAAATTGGTCACCTGAGAAATAGCAGATATGAGTTCAATTTCCTTTTTAAAATGGACTGAAACCCAGGTCTTTCTCTTTCCATAAAGAGATCGAATCACAAGCTACTAGCTACTGGATTGGTATGGAAGGATGGATACTTTCTCCATTTCCTGTTGAATTTGTGCAACAAAATATTCAAGCTCCAGCAAAAGTGAAAAGCAGTAGCATGACTCTAATTTAGTAGTTAAATTGCTTTCCGGAGAAAGAAGTTCTGGCTCTAGTGCTCAAAATGTATTTTATGTTAAGCAGTGGATAAACTATATAAACTGTTCTAGCACATGGACTAGAAACCCTTGTCTACTCTCTCACAGGGGAATGGTTAAAGATTTCAGCTGAGTAAAACCCTTCCTTGTATTGAGCTTCTATAGATTGTTATGACAAAAAGCCCTTCCTCTATAAAGATCTTAGAGCGAAAAGAAAAAGAGGATTAATTATTCAGGTAGAATATATCATTATTGTTCAAAAAAAAAGACTTTTATCTTTTTGTAAAAAATTAGCTTCAAGTTGTGCCAGAGTACTGATGACCAAATCTAAGAAACTGTTATTTATTTAGCTTTTGTACTGTAGCATTTTTCCATTTCCATCTCAAAGCTCAATACTATAACTAAAACCACACCGTTACAGTACAAACAATATTCTACTCAACAAAGTAAGGACTGTTTCAATATTTACATACTCTTACATGGCACTTCACTTACCTGAGAAAGCCTTTAAGCAAGTCTGGACTGCTAGATTACATTTCATAAGAGAAAAAATGTCATTTCTTGCTGCTTTAAATGCTGAGAACAAATTTGAAGGTTTGTTAGCTGCCTGCCAGAGCTTTCTGGCAAATACCGAGACTGATCTTGCTTACCACACTTAATTACCACACAGCAAATCTCCTTTGGTGAACATATTCATACTATATCCTCTTTGACAAGATGGATTCTCTTAGGCATTTGTCAAACAGTGCTAGTTTTACTAACAACAGCTAATTTCTTGAAGGTTTTAATGATCGATATTTAATCCTTTCTAAATTCTAAGATTGTGTTAAACCATCCATTTCTTCTATTACAAAAAAAACCAACAAAAAACCTCCCAGAAAACAAACCTCACCTTATAATTATGTTGAGTTTTCTTAAATATAAATTCTTGATAACTAAAATATGCTTAGGACATTAAATGCAAAAACCTTGTTACTGCTCTGCAGCTCCCAAAGTATAGTAAGATCTCATTTCTAACAGGTTCTTGTAAGTTAAGCAAATAATGAATAAGGTATAACTTTGAAACTTGAATATTGGCAAATATCACTACAGATTATTTTATTTTTTTCTCAGGGAGTGACAAAGCTGCTGTTGCTCTGCTCTGCTTTTCATAGCATTACATCATCACAACTGCACAAATTCATTGCTTTTGCCCTTTTTTGCCCTCATAAAAATCTTTGGTTCCCCTTTTAAATTTCTACAGAAATATAGTCTCACCTCCCACACCACTTCATTCGTCATAACATTCTTCTGACAAAGATGTTTTCCAGATGTAGGGCATTGACAAATGAGTCTGGCACTCTGAACACATTGGGTATGTAAGGTGGACATCTCAGTGCTGCTTTACAGGAAGAGGTAATAATTCGGGTTGCCTTCTGTACCCGTCAATAATGCAAAAGACCACAGATAAAACATCTAGGTAATGTGAACACCTGAATGACATTTTATGTTACCAATTATCAGCATAGTTTTGGAATATAAATATTACAGTGGTAAAGTTTCATGAGAATTTGAATCTCATGTAATTTTAGTTAACTCAACTTCTAGCTATATAGCTGACAAGTGATAACCAAAATCTGCATACTTGTGACAAGAAAGGGACAGGAGCAAAAAAAAGTAAAAACAAGAAGGAGACAACAGGGAGAGCCTGTGGTATCTGTGACACAGTTTATGAACTGCAGGTCAATACTAAGATCAGGCAATGCAAGGATCTTTCAGTTTTAAGCCACCAGTACTTTAAAGCAGATTACTATTTAAGGGTACTCTAAAGAGTCATCCATCACAAGGACAAAAATATAATCTTACAAGTGGTTGGGCCTTCTGACAAGGTTAAGACCTCACACTGGCAATACTCTGTATAAAATTGGTAACAGGAGGCAGAAGTTTTCTTCCCTGGGGAAAAAAAGAAAAAGACCAAAACTAACCCAAAAAAACTATGCTGCTGAAGATGAGCTAATGCATTAGCAATTTTTACTTTCCTGTGCTCATAGTAATCAGTCCTCTACATTGCTGCAAAAATAATTATAGGGTGATGATAGTGATTGCCAGGTAGTGGAGGGATACACTAACACAGGTAAAGCAGCAACTGAACCTGTGGAGCAATAGAAAAGGGGAAAATGTAAACTGGCCATAGACGTCTGAAGTCAGTGCTGCCACATGAAACTTGCTAGCAAAAGTTGAGCCAGGAACTTTAAAGGCAGAATTAATTGCAAATAGCAAACTAACTCAAAAATCTTGGTAGCAGTAATGGTGAAAGTTGCCATTATACTTTTTATCTTTTAAAACACAGTTCTTAAGATATTTTAGTATCTTATTTGGGGAACATGAATCAGTAGGACATAGATAAAAGGCTGTTAGGGAGATTGAAGTATGAACTTTCACTGCTTGAGGTTTTATCGGCATGTCTGCCAGGCAGATGCCTCAGAAACTTGGCAGGCTAGGAGACAGAAAGGAAAGTCTAGTAATGACAAGCAAAACCCCATTAGTCCATAACTACTCTCACATGATTCAACCTCTGCTCTTAACAGCAGGTGAGTTTGGCTATCTAGCTATATTTGGGTACTTTAATTGGCTTCATGAAGCGAGCTGGTGCAGCAAAGTGCATGAATAATTTTGTTTGTTTGGTGCTCTTTCTCCAAACGTGTAGATCTAGTGGTAAGGTTTAAATTATAGTGAAATCTTCAAACAAAGAACTTTCCCTCTGAGTTTGCTTCAATTACAGAGGCAAACGTTTCTGAAACTAAAAGGTATCCTTTGGGGACACAAGAATCTTTTCAATCTTTATGCAATGCAAAACTCTCTTCTCTGTTCTTTCTAAGCATATTAGAAAACCTTAAAACTTAAACATGTAATAAGTCATAGGGTATATTTTTGTTTCTTCTAATTGTACTCAGTTTATGGCAGAGAAAATTCAGTGGAACTTGAAAGTCTTTAATACAGCTAATCATGTTAGCTCATGTCCTAATCCTTGATATTTCCATTTCACATGATTATATGTCACATATATGCTGTGACATATATACAATCTGTCACATCTAGCAAATATTTAGTTTTTCTTCCACGCTGCAAAATAACATACTCAGTTCCACTATAATTGATCTGGTTTTAGTTACTAAACAGAAGAAATATAGCCATTACAAATCTACCAGGGCTTATAGTATTGATATGCCATATACTGTTAAAAAAATGAAGTGTATGCTTGCAAAGTATTTAATAGTGTTTCTAGTTCTTGCTGGAAACTTCATAGTGTACATGAAATTAAACCTAATCACATACAATGTCATGCACGTCGAGTTTACTGCAATTTTAAGATACTTTTCGAGAAATACCTGCTAGTCAAATAAAAATTACCTGATATTCAATTCAAAGTAACTAATTCTTAAAAAGAAATTGAAATACAGTATACCAAAATCTTGGTATTTTTGGTATTTAATCAAACCTACCAAGTAATTATGGCCAATTTACAGACTGTCTTAGAAGAAAACTTCTTTGTAAATCAGCTGAAAACATTTACAGTACCTGCTTAACAGTAGTGTCTGCTGAAGTGCTGTTACTGACGGTATTATATGTGACCCTAGCAATTTCTGCATCTCATTACAGCAGTGGTAAGCTACTCTTACTTCTGATGTGAGGCCTAATCCAGAGCACACATGCCATTTTTCCTAGTTAAGTTCATTAATTTTCAGCTGGGTAACCACAACAATGTAGATGAAATAGATGTGAAACAGTATCTGAATAGTTTTCCTCTTGAATTTTATCTGAACCTGACAAAAAATGGACAGGGAACCATAAAATCACAGACTGATTTGGGTTGGAAGACACTTCAAAGATCATCTAGCTCTAATCCCCTCCCATGGGCATGGACACCCTCCACTAGCTCAGGTTGCCCAAAGCCCCATCTGACCCGGCCTTGAACACTGCCAGGGATGGGATGTCCACAAATCAACTCAGAATGTGAGCAATACAAATGTAACATTTTTATTTAAAGGAAAATTTCTTCCATACATTCACAACATGCTTTTAATTATAACATTTAACATTTAATATTTGATAAAAATAATATTGCAATCAAAATTTATTTTCAAATAATTTAAATGAGGTTTACTATATTAATTTAATATCTGTTTCCAGTCAGCTGGATACTGCTTGCCAAATGAAGGAGTTTTTTTTAATTTTATTAATTAATTTTAGTGTTAGATATCAAATTTTGGCATTCATTCAAACAAATTTACTATGGTGAAGTTGACATGTTCCTTGTACCAGGCAATGTATTATATAAAAAAATAAATAATTACCTTTCCAGAGTGATTTTTCTCAAAAAAGGTCCATACATCCCCAAAGTGTTCTCTGACAATGGAGCTCAGAAATGAGGTTGTGATATAAAAGATTAAATAATATTTATAGGTTATGCAAAATGACATAATACCATTGCTGATACAAGTTACTATGTCTCAGTCCAAGGTGGGGTAGATGTTTCTGCAAGCAATATTAAACCAGTACACCTTGGATGGTTTCAACAGGCTCTTTTTCAGAGGAATATATGCCTAAAATCCTCTACAGATTTCAAGGCCTAATGATCCTTATCTTTTTAATAAGGCATTTGAGTACGTGATAAAAAGTGATAATGTGGTGGTGAATAAAATATTAATTTTAGGAAAAAAAGGTTCTAAATGTAGAATGCATGATAGAAAGCTTCAGAAATGTGCGTGTCTAGAAAAGCATTTCAGCAGAAATATAAATTGGAAAATTTTAATATGAAATTATTCCAGTCTAAGGGCGACACAAGCATCCATGAAATAAGCCTTTGATCACATTTTCTGTCTACTTCATCCAATCTATTTCTAAGGGTGTAAGCATAGAAAGAAATGTCCCCTTTAAATTATACTCACAGAAGATGTTTTACATTATGTTTAATATCTTAATACTGTTAACAAGTGAAAGAATCAATTTATAAAACTGTAGAGTTTTAGAAGATACACATGGTTCAAATATAATCACAGCCCTCTTCTGATGAAACACAGACAGTCCTGTCTCTTGAGGACTCAATTTATTAAGGTGTACCACTTACTACATACTTATTACCACACCAATCTGGGAAGGGTAAAATTCTTCCTATGGAGAGAACCAGTGTTTTGACAGAAAGAGAATCTGGTGCTTTCATTTAAAGAGAAGATGCCAAAAGTCAGGGTTTTATACTACTCAAAATGACTGTTAAATTGAATTTCCTTTGAAAAAGATGGATAAAAATGAGTTATCCCATGTGATTTTCAGGGGCATATGCTCTTAGGCAGGATGGCATGTGATTGACAGTATACGTAAGGCTATCTGGAATCATCAACATGATAAAAAACAGAAGGAAGGAGAAAGGAAGCATTGTAAGAAAAGCAAAAAGCAGAGATGGAAGTAACTAAAAAGATGAAAGGAAACTTTCAAAGTTGTTTTTTTGCCAAATCAATTATTCACAGAAGATGCAGAGTTTAAGGTAATATTCTATAGGTGAGTTTAAAAAGATTTGCTACACCTCACACACTGAAATAAAACCCAGTTTCACTGAGCACAGCAACTCAAAACAATGAATAGGTTTATGCAGAAATCAATACACTGTTAGTACAAAGTCTGTTGACTTTAATTGAGCAGAACAGCTTCTCTGGAAAAGAGAAAGGAGACAAGTATTCAGCTGCTGAGCATCAGTTTCTTCAGAACACCTACCGAATTTGAGGTATCTAGCACTGATGTATCCATGGTTTGACCTTGCTTTTCCTGATACTTCCTATTTTTTTTCATATTAATACAATTGAATGCATGAAAGGTCTGTTTGATGGCTTTATTTTAATTATGCTATCTTTTTCTTTATTATGAGAAGGATTTTTTATAAAAGGATGCAAGCTTTTATATTGCAGGTATGATATTGATATGTAATATTTATTTTCTGTTTTGTTCAAAACCAGTTATCTATTTTATTTATCCAGCTATATTTTTTAGCAGAACAAGAAAAAAGAGGCATTTTCCATTTTAAAATTACTATATAAAAGAATCTAAACACATGTAGCCTAAAAGTAGTCATTTATATACTCCAAATTTTAGTCTACTAATTTTTAGATTCATAGGTAAATGCAGATGGATTCCATCCCAGAATGCATTCTGTACATAAGCCGAGGGTTTACTTTGTCAGTGTTGGCAATTTTAAACACTGCAGTGAAGGGAAATACACAGAAATAATTGTCCTTAAGAATCGTTGTTGTTTCTGCTTTTCCTCCCTCAGTATGCCTAATTATCTGTAAAAATGCTGGTTAAGTTAAATGCCTTGGAAGAAAGAGACAGAGAAAAGCTTTATTTGAATAACTTGACATATTTGAAACATTTCAGAATCAGTAACACTTGGCAAATATTAGCAGTCAAAACCAGGCATGCTTCTGCCATTTGAGTTTGAGCTGGTGGAACTCAACAGATTTGATCTTAAGTAGTGTAACCAGAGAATAAAAGTCAATATTAGGCAGCTACTAGTGGCCAGATAACTATTATGAATTGTATTATGAACCACTGCGTATTATCCTTAAACCTTCACATATATGTACCCATCCTCCCCTTCTTATTATTTTTTCTCACTATTTGTTTGTTTCTGGCAGGTTTTGCATGAGGGAAATTCTAGTGAGTTTTAGTTTACTGTACATTTGATATCAGTATCTCTTCTCATGGTAAATTTTAATATCTAACAGACATTAGACCCTGCTGAATTTCAGATGTAGTTTGTGAACCTAAACCCTTCTTATGGTTTTAGAAATATACCCCGTGGTAATACAAGACCTGTCAGACTATAGAGAAATCTACATGTAAAAGGAAGAAGCAATCTCTCCAAATTAACATCTCTATATCCTCATTTGACCTGATGGCAACCATAAAAAAAATCCCCAACAACTCTTCCACCCTCACAATGGAACATCATCTCAGTATGAATCTGTCCTGATTCCTTTTGCATAGTACGTATAAACACCGTATACTTAAGTGGTCTTCCTCCAGTACATTGTTCTTCACTATACTGTTAGCAATTCACCTTCATCTTGATAATTGGCTTAACATTGGTGTTCAACTTCAGATGTTTTGGGGTCAACTTGTCTTTTCCTCTTATGCCTGACTTTACGGTAGGTACACCATGAGATAATGTCATTAACAGCCTTTAATTCACGCAGTGTTGTTGATCTTTAGAATGATAGAGATGCTATAGAAATGAGAGGTTGATACAGCAGGTTTTCATCCACAATTATTTCAAGTCCTACTCTGCTGCATTCATCCCCTAGTCCACACTGACGCTGGGCTTGCCCAAACTCATGTATAGGACCTTGCACATGGCTTAGTTGAATTTCATGGTGCTCACACGGGCTCACCTCTGAAGCCTGTCAAAATCTCTCTGGATAGCATCCGTTCCCTCATGTGTATCAGCTGCATTGCTCAGCTTGGTGTCACTCACAAACTTGCTGAGGGTGCACTAAATCCCTCTATGCTGTTGATGAAGATTGTAAATAGTAATGGTCCCAGTACAGATCCTTGAGGGACACCACTTGTTACTAGATTGTGTACTGCTGAGCACTGCAAAAATATGCAGAGCTGGGTAATCCTTTTCTCTAGGAATTTCCAATCTAACTGGTAGATACAGCCGGAAGAGAAAACAATAAGGAAGAATCTCTATTATGGAGATGGGGAAAATGACAATATAGTAACTTCAGTTTTCACAAAATTCTTCAGGGTTTGATTTAGCTTTACATGATTTCAGCCTCATTGCAGCCTTCCAGTACATGAAGGGAGCATATAAACAGGAGGGGATTCAACTTTTTAAAATGGTAGACAATGGCAGAACAAGGGGGAATAGATTAAAACTAAAGGAAGGAAGGTTTAAATTAGATATAAGGGAGAAGTTTTTTACAGAGAGAGTGGTGAGGTGCTGGAACGGGCTGCCCAGAGATGCGGTGGATGCCCTGTCCCTGGAGGTGTTCAAGGCCAGGTTGGATGGGGCCCTGGGCAACCTTGTGTAGATCCAGGCCTGGAGGTTGGTGGCCCTGCCTGAGGCAGGGGGGTTGGAGCTCTATGATCCTTGGGATCCTTTCCAACCCATGCCATTCTATGATTCTATAATTTGCAACAACAACTCAGGAAATTTGTCTGTAACGGTTGGACACTTCATATTTTGAAAGCAAGTACAGACAAGGCTACTATCTTAAGATGAGAATTTGCCCTCAGAAAAAAGGTAAGAGAACACACATGAAGTGTTAGAACTGTGAGGGAACATTTTTTTCTGGATCTGAAAGAATTTTTAAAAAATTTGAAAAGTTCCATCCCAAAGTAGAATAAAATCTGCGAATACAGAACATTTTCGAACCTAGAAAAAGTGTTTTACTTTCACATTGATGTGATGGAACCATTTTTACAATTTAACATATTTTTATCAAAATAAAGTTATCTTTTTATTCTCAGTCAACTAACATTTCACTTCCCTCCCTCCGGAAAAAAAAAAAAAAAATCAGTGAAAACATTAGTTTTCCATGATTTCATAATGTTTCATAGAGGAGAAAAAAAACTCCAAACAACAAAACCCACCAAAATCAAGTCCAGGATCCATATAGTCACTAAAGAACTTCATACTTTAAAATATCTACTGTTATTCCTTCCGTAAAAAAATCTGGTCTATAATAAAATTTAGCTACCTCTAAATCCTGAAGAACTTTTGAAAAAAGAGCATTTCACTAGTTTAACTGCTATGGATTTCCATAGTAATATGTAGAGATGGAAAGGTGTAGAGAATAAAAGACACATAGAAGACAACTTTCAGAAACCTTTTAATGGTTTACAAGAACATTTCTAAATACTGATTTTTGAGATATAAAGATTCCTTCCAAAATGCGATGATATAAATATGGAAAATTCAAAGTTATTATATTTGAACTATATATCCCACGTACCATACTGCCAAATCTGATAGCAATGGTTTTCTTTAGAATAGAAGAGAAACAGAAATTTATATTCTGCACTTGATTTATGAGCACAGAACTATCTGGGGATATGTGAGTTTTGTAATACATGTGGCATCTTGCTCAGGTATTTATCCATCAGGACACAATTCTCCATTCCTGATACCATGCAAAAATATGTAAAAAGGGCATCATGAACTGTATGCAACAGCTTGTCACAGAATAATATATTTCTCGAACTGTCACAAGTAAGTATACTTTGGAATGAATAGGTCCTAAACATACATTATTTAACTAAAAGGTCTTTAATTGTTTATATTATATTTCATTAATACTTTAGAGGAAAATGTTACACTTAAGTAGTTCTGACACTTACTATATAAGCTTAACCGGAGTTCAAGGTAATTTTCCCTCTTTAAGAATTAAAGAATTGGGAATATTTTATTTTATTCTGTCTGTCATTATAAAAGTGTCTGGTCTGAAGGCAGCGAGACAGCTTGCTTTATAGACAAAAATAAAAGAGCAAGAAAAGCATTAGAAAAAGCTCGTTTGTGTATATGTAAATGCAGCATATCTAGTTTAGTTATATTGGCTTTTTTCGCAGAAATAAGAATCATCTATATAAACAATTTCTGATTTCAACAGGCTCTCTTTCAGAGGGATACATTTCTCATGCTAAGAATTGCATAAACAACTCTTGTGTACAAGTGGGTGACTGGCACTCAGAGACCACATGGGCCGATTAAACAAAAATGGTCTTCATTGCATCTTTCATAATATCATACACTTGTTCAAGTTGAGGAAAAGATAAGAATAAAACATTCTCTTCCCGTTTTCCACTGTTGGACACAATGAAAAATAACTTTAAAACACAGCACAATTGTATAACTTGTTTTTGAAAGAAAGGGAAAAAAACCCCAGAAAACAGGAAAAAAAAAAAGAAAACAGCAAATACTGCAAGGATAAGCCAAGTAGTTGTGTCAGGTCATTTAACAGTAAAGATACAAATAATGTGACAGACATGTATTAGCTTCAGAATAATCTGCAAATGTAAGCACTATTAGATGAGCCTATTTAAAAAAGATAGGAGGAAATATTTAATAATCTGCTGTAGTTAATAGCCATGCACTAATTGGAAAAGGTGTAGCTATCTTCCGGGGTGTTTCTCCGTCTTCTTTTCTATAATGCAATTTATACTGAAGAACTAAGTTGTCTATATGTATGAGATGTCTACACCAGGCCATCGGCTGGATGTGTCACCTTTCCAAGTAACATATCTCCTTGGGAACACAGGCAGCTGAGGAAAATGTTCTGTGACCCACAGATGCATGTTTATATAAATATATAAGATGTGATTTCACACAAAGGTCTCATTTTATAGGCAAGGCTGTGTGCCATCTCAAACTGTGGCAATGAAAGCAGTATCCGCAAGTTAATAATAAAGGTAAATATATGGCAACAATAATAAGGATCAAAAGTTTCAATACATTTTGGGTCAAATGTAAATTTGCTAAAAGCAAACGGCAGTCTGTCTTCTGGTTTTATTTTCCTTTGGCCACTTATTTATTTTTTTCTCCATTGCAACTACTCTCAGTGACACCACTACAGAAAATAAAGATAATTTCTAAAACTTGTGACAAATTTATTGAATATTTACGTATTTTCTATGCAAGTTTATCATGGTGCTGGTATTAATGTCATTGCTCAATAACTATATTCTCTGTGGTTATAATTTCTTTTGCCCATGGCCATCATCACTATCTGAATAGCTGTAAACATGCTAAATCGGTATTGGAAACTTTTTCTTCCCTATAGAATTTAAAATTTTGCTAATTCATAGCTCAGTTGGTCAGTGCCATTGTATCAATTGTTGAATCATTTCAAAGAGCCTAACATTCTGGAATTTCCATTGCTTGCGTTCTTGCTTTTTTTGGAAGGGCTGTAAAGATCAGAACGCTTGTCCTTTAGAGGATTAGAAGGATTTATTTTCACCGTGTTATCTGTTGGTGGTTTACTATGATATGAAGGTTTATATGTGCTGTGGTAATATGGCAGCAGTATAGATGCTGTCTGTACTGAAATCTAGAAGCCATGATGTTAAGGCATCTGTGGTTTCTACTAAGTCCAGCTGCCCTTGTTCTTGCATTTATACCAAAATGTAATCATCATCCCCCTCACACAAGTTGTGTCCTGAAATACCACCCTCTGATTCAGGTAAGTTGTACTAAAGTGACCCAAGGAATCCCTTCATGTTAAATATTTACTCTACCTCCTCTTCACATTCTTATGTCAGAGAACTTCAAATGAAAAAGAAACAAGTAGAGCACCTCTCCAGAATATTACTGTAAACATTCAGAAGTTCATTACACAAGAATTCTAGGAAATTTAGATTAATTTATGCTTAATCACCTTCACCTATCTTCCAATACCACCCAGTTTGGGTGCACACAGCTATAAGCATTAAATTCCACATCAAGCTAAAAATTCCACGCAGGTACTGACATTTTTCTCCTGACTTCTAATGAGTCTTTAGGGGAAAAAAGGAACAGAAATGTATATGATTAGAGCATAGTGTAACAAACTCTGAAATGGATGGATTCCACAATGGTAGGGACTGAATTACAGTGTACTTTTGTGTCTCCAGGCAAAACAGCATGACAGCAAAAGAAGATGGCATGAATATTGCACAAAAGATAGAATTATAAATTGCAAGTAATTTTGCACTGCTGAATCAGATTCTGAGGGCCAGTCATGTAGGGGCAAAGCTAATTTCCATTACCCTGTTTCTACTAGCATAAATGAAGCTTCCCTTATTTATACCTGTGTAAAGTCTGGCCCCTGATGCACTACATTTCTGTTCCTGATTTATTTATTCAGTTTGCTGATGTAAATTACAGAAATAATTTTTCAGTGTTAGGAACAAGAAGATACAATGATTACTATTTAAAATCCCAAATAATTCCAGTTTACCAAACAATTCCAAGATTACGATGAGTAATATTTGCAGCCCTTCATTTTATGACAGCAGTGAGTTCTAACAATTTGAACTAACAGTATAATTTTCAGTTCAAATCTGTGCGCTTGGACTTAAGACTGCAGATTCTGCCTCTGCAGTACTTGGCCTCTCCTTACATATTTATCATGTGTAATAAGTGGCAGAAACCTTCAAAATGTATTAACACAGGTGGACCTTTGGTGCTTATTTGTAGCCCTATTGAATTAGCGTGCTTCAGGCTGTTTGTGGAGGTCCAGTAGCAGGGTTAGAACGTGGGAGTGATAAGGTTACCTAAACTGTAGCACAACTAAAGAAAGTCAAGTCATCCAAGAAAATAAAGGCTGATTTCTACATGTTACGTTTAAAAACTAAATATGTACATTGCCTTAGGAATTAATTTGAAACAACAAAGTCTGGTAGGAAAGAAAGTTTTAAGAGCACTATTTCATCAGAGCTATTTCTACTGGGAATAAATAAACTGCTGAACATGCCTCATTTTTTAATGCCCCCCAGATGTAAAGTGTACTTGATTCTATTGTCTGTAATTTAATTTAATGCTTGGAATGTTGCAGTAATATATAGTAACTGATATGCCCTTTGAGTGAGAAAGAGCCAGACCAAGAAGGTTCATAATTTTCCCTGCACTATAGAGCATACTTACTGTAAAGAAAAGATTAGCTTTAGCACAAATTTCTATTATTCAATCTTTATTAGAACTAAGGGAAAGACAATGCCTGCTTTATGTCTTTTCATATTAATTGGACACTTTTCTGTCATGGGTTTATGGAATTTTTCTTTGTGTTGTTAATTGTGAACAATATCTTGTAAATTGAAATAACGCTTCAATAGAAGCATTGGTTGAATACCACCATCAGCAGTACTGTGAAATTATTTTTCTGAAGTGATAGAATTGTTTTGTACCTATTCTTATCCTCCCTCCTATTAAATACCTCTAATTCCTTGAAGAACAAGGCACTTTGCATTCAGTAAAAGAAAGATGCAAATGCCTTTGGTAATATTCAAAAATTCTTTTCACTTTGAAGTATTTCTAATCAGAGAATTAACTTAAATATTTATATTTATGCATAGATTTATGTTGTGACTCATAGTGTAATAGAATTTCAATGTTTCATATTTTGATGTGTCAGTACTTTGGTTTCTTTTTGAATCAGAATATTTCTGTTATTTTCAGCTGTTTTTCATGCAGCCAGGCAGATATGGTATTATATTTTCATTTTTAGAAGGGGCTAACGGAATATTTTAAACAAAAATTTCTCAATTAAACAAAAAATTTATATAAACTTTATTTTTAAAACTTATTATATATCTCATTTTTCTGTAACCAGAGCTAAGTGACAATCTGTTAAGTGGCCTGAAGGCTGTCTTATTTTTTTCCATCAAACTGGAACTTCCAAATTTTAGGAACTTTTAGGAGAGTCTTATGGATTGTTCTGCTTATACAGACTAAAATTGCCAACACAGGTGTGATACATTGCTTATACTCAATTTATAACCTGTTATACAACATTTTCAGCTTCCACCATTTTAATGTGACTCTTGCAGCATTCACTTTTCTGAAAGTCCTTATGACTGGAGTGTTGAGTGTATGTGAGAAGCTAATGTTTTTATACTGCAAGTTTCCATTGTGATTGTGGAGAAAGTGCTGAATGTGTGACATAAACCTGAATGTGACAGAACCATGAAGGCCTTGAAGCAAAAAATCCCCCAAAATCTGAAAAATGAAAAGTCCAGTTTTATTTAATTTAATTTCATATTATATTTTCAAAATATTTTTATGTCATTGCCTCTGACTTTTAAGCTGTCTGCAAGATCTGACGCATATATTTGACTATTTAGTGTAGGCAGTGCTTAGTTACACAATATGTTAGTTGTTCCTTTCATAAATTAACTTTGACATAAGCAACTGATCTTCTAAAATTACGGTGAGTTATGGCCAAAGTTTGCCTCTGACAGAAATAAAACTCTCACAGAAGAGGCTGGAGACATCTGGAAGCTTGTTGGTAACCAGTAAACGTCAATCTAACAAATTTTTTGATCTGTTGAAAGTATGTATATTTTTGGTTGTTTCTACCATTGGTAACTAGCTTGAAACATGGGATTTGCTTTTTTTTTTTTTTTAATTTATTGGGTTTTTTTAAATGGTGAATACTGAACAACAAACATCTATATTCATCATGGTTTTTAGCACAATCTAGCTAATAGGAAAATCATGTCACGCTCAAGAATTTCTAAGTATCAGTTTAATGTTCTTATTATATATATTATAAACAAGGAAACAGTGGTACAAGAGAGCTTACCTATTTACCCATGCATACAAATCAATAGAAATAACCTTTTTTTAACATTATACATTAATCTACTTAGTTCTTCCAAAGAATTGGACATTGTTGAAGGCTGAGTCACTTGCTACTAAGGATATATTCTGGATAAAAATATTTACATTCCTTGGAGGATAATCTTCTCCACAGGAGCTAGGAGTACTTAGTTTTGGCTTTATGCCTAACTACACACCTTTAATGTGTGACTATCTCAAAACTCGTGTGCTGTGTTGTACCTAGAGGTTAAGTGTGGCATGTTAAAGGGAGTCCAATTGCAATATGGCATTAAAATATGCACTGCCATAGCTTCAGTAAGGATTCTTGTCTGTTACTGTCAAGAGCTAATTAGGGTTTGCTTAATTATGTGCGCACATGGAACGATACAGTTGCTAATGTTGGGGACAGTGGCACCTAAGCTACATTTCTGAGTAGGAAGAAACCCAGCATTTTAAAACTGATCTTCACATTTTGGCACATCACTTTCTACATGGGAGGAGTAGCAGGTTTTACTTTCAGAGCTTCTGAGAATCTCCAGTTTTGTTCTGACTTGAAGAAACATGAGGAAAAAAAGAAACATTTGGTGATGTTGAATTTAAGATGTATTAAGTACCAGAGATATGCTAAATGGCAGTAGCACTGCCCAGAAAAATCAATAAATTATATTGAAACAATAAGGTTACTGTGCTAGATAATTACACAGGTCTACACAGTGCTCAGCATGTAGGAATCTGCTATTTAGACTTGGTGAGCTAACAAACTCTGAAAAGTATTCCAGCTTATTTAAAAGTCTACCTTGAAATTGGAAGAAATATGTTAGACAGGATGCTTGCCAGGTATTTAATTTGCCTGCAGGTTCAAAAGATAAAAAAAACTTTGAGCATCAAGGCAGTGAGAGGGGAAGTTGCTTTGAAAATGCAAGGGGAATAGGGCAAGAAGATGACTGTGAGTAAAACTTTTTATGTCTTGAAAAGAACATTCACTGACTACTGGGAAATCATTAATTATTAGTGCTGTGAGCAATAATTACTATTACCAACAAGCATCCTCACAGAGATGATGGCACATGTGCTAAGAGACAGATTCAGTGGCAGATTTTTAATGAGCTCACTTCATAGTTACAAATACTGTTGCTTCCTCGCATCACAGAAGCATTTAATGTCACCTCTCACTAACAGTTAATTTCCTTACTGTTTCTGTAAAGATCTCTTCTTTCCCTCTGAACTAGCTAGTAAGCAGCACAATAATTTTCTCAGTGCAGTTTTACAACAAATTTTGAAAAATTCTTAGCCCTTTTTTCCTCATCATAGGGATGTGGACCACTGTACACTGCACAGCAGTTTCTCTTTGTTCTTTCATGTGTGCCAACACCAGATGTAGGTGTTAGCTTTCAAAGTGCTTCATATGTAATGCTCATGCTGATTCATCTGGAATAGGAGAAGAGTCAAAGGTTGAAGACTTGGTAAGAGCTTCAGATGTGGTCATAGGCCTTTATTGGTCCTTTTGTCTCTTCTGCACTTCTCAGTGATGTTTTTACTTCTGTGAGATTATCCATAATTGGAATGGAGAAGTAAAATAATGGTTTAAAAGTGACCGCTTGGCTTCTGCATGAATGGATGGTCTAATTTACCGTAGTTCGACCGTTTATTTTCACTCTTACGTGGTGGGATGGCTTCTATGACTTCTATGGGTGTTGGGATGGAAGGATACAGGCTTTTTAGGAAGGACAGGCAGGGTAGATGAGGAGAGGGTGTTGCCCTCTATATTGGCTGGAGGGCATGGAGCTGGGAACACATGGGGATGCATGACAGCCCACCAAGAATTTATAGCTCAGGATTAAAGGGAGCACAGTGACAGGGGGCATTATAGTGAGGGTCTGCTATAAGCCACCTGATCTGGAAGACTGAGTGGATGAGGCCATAAATAGGAACAGCCTAACATTGGTGAGAAATATGAAGTTCAAGGGCAGCCTTGGCTGCAGTGACCATGACATGGTGGAGTTCAAGACCCTCAGGGCAGTGAGGAAGAACCCAGAACTCACTACCCTGGACATCAAGAGAGCAGACTTTGGCTTCTTCAGGGACCTGCTAGGTAGAATGCCATGGGACAAAGCCCTGGAGGAACAAGGAGGCTGACTACTATTCAAAGGTCACCTGCCCATGGCAGGGAGGTTGGAACTAAATGATTGTTAAGGTCTCTTCCAACCCAAACCAGTCTGTGATTCTATGATCTATTGCTTCCAGGCACATACTCAAGCCTTATAATCTGTCACTGAACACTGAAGTAGTTTGACAAACAGAAGTACAGGATTCCAGCACTGCTGATGCTTGTTATTTTTTATATTTTATCCTTGCATAAGCAGCATTAATGTGTGTGTGTCAACTCCAATTGAAATCGTTTTCATTACATGGGAAATATAAAATAGACCAGCAGTGGCTTTTTCTGTTCAAATACTTCATTAACGTTACATTCCATAGAAGCTGTGGAACAAAAAATAGTTTTGTGTATAGAGATGAAAACTGAATGTGTGGTGGAGAAATTAAATATTATGACAGCAAGAGTGTTTAGTGAAACACTCCCTCAAAAGCCAAGGTTTTTTCGTGGGTAAGTGACAAAACAGGTGACTAACAGGGAGGATAATTAACTCCCTTTTGTATATAAATGATATAAGAAAAATTCTCATAAAAATTACTAGCTACAAATGTGAAATATGAGATACTACAACTTCACAGATTAATCAAAATTGGCTATATCACATTAACCATATATCTCAAAATAGCATAAAAAGAACTTTATACCTTTTTTAGTGCATTGTTGATAATCTTTATGGATTTTTGTGAAGTAACCAAAGTATGAGCTTGAAAAATATTAGCACGTGACCACAAAGCTTGAAATGGTGTTATTTCTGTTGCATGTTGATGAATGAAGGAAAACATAGCATCATAAATTGCAATGTCTGGAATCAAGGATGACTGATTGTCTTGGCAAAAAAAAAAATTATATTACTTAACAAAAATTTATGGAGGGAAGTCATGAATCATGTTTTCTCTATTCTGCATTAAATACAATGATGGAACATAAATGAACAATCCAAGAAATAGTTTTGAGAGACTGACTTAAAATTAATTTCTACTAAAAAGTCACATTGTGTATTAGCAGTCTTGTTATAGAAGAAAACTAAAGAACTATATGTAGTACTTGTCAGCACTATCTAAATTACATTTAGTTGCTGTTATTCTCAAATTAGATAACAAATAAAAATAGCAAATAGCTGTCACTCATGGAATTACAAGACAACCTGTACAGCTATGAAACTACAGCTACCTCTTCTGTTTGAGAAATATTAATGTTGTACTAGGCCCTACAAATGTGAAAGATTATGGTTTCCTTGGCTGCATGAGCATTACTAAATAAAACCATTTTATAGCTCAGTGACCACATGGCATGCATCCATAAAGCTAAACTGTTCCACTGTCTTCATCTCCAAGCAACATAACGTCATCCAACCCCCCTACTTAGAATAGTCCTTGTTCTACTGTCTCCTGAACTGTGCCCAAATATTATTTGGAAGACTGCTGGTTTTCACAGTTGCCAAGAAGAACATAAAAAATTTAAATACAAGGGATAAACATGGGTCAGTGCTTCGGTGGGTGCTTGTGCTTTGCATTTGCTTTTTGAAATTATATGTAAGATTTTCAAAATATATTCCTGCTAGGTTTGAATTTGGATAATTTCTTATTTTATTGTAATTCTATTTTATTCCAGAATAGAATCATTACTATTTAACTGATATATTACAGCAGAGGTGAGAGAGCTAAATGAGAAAAGTTTCTGTTGCCCTAAGCATCTCACATGTGTGCAATAGAGAGCCCATTTCTTTGCCTTTGCTTTTGAAAAGATAGTAGGGAAACATTCATCTGATGCATCATAGTGCAATAATGAGGACAAGTAATGTTATCACAGTAGTGTTAATGAGCAGTGGTAACTTCAGTTGCCATCAACAACAGTTTTAAGAAAAACATATCTGTAGTTTGTTAATTAAAATCTTGTTAGAAGCTGCTTTGACATACATAGGCTGACCACATAGCCCGATAGTATAGGGGGAAGTTTATTACACAGAGAGTGGTGTGCTGGAACAGGCTGCCCAGAGATGCGGTGGATGCCCCGTCCCTGGAGGTGTTCAAGGCCAGGTTGGATGGGGCCCTGGGCAACCTTGTGTAGATCCAGGCCTGGAGGTTGGTGGCCCTGCCTGAGGCAGGGGGTTGTAACTCTATGATCCTTGGGGTCCCTTCCAACCCAGACCATTCTACGACTCTGTGATTCTATGATGATGCTGATCATCATCATCATCATCGTCTTGTCTAATCTAGGAAACACTTGAGTACAGAATGAAAAATTAAGAAATTCCTTTTATTTGAATGAATCCAAATCTCAATCAAAGTGTGCGTCCAGCCCCCAAGAAATCTATATCACAGAATTCATCCATGGGAAACGTTCTACGATCAAACAAAACAGGGTCACAGTGACGATATATGAAGCATGGAAAATATAATCTGCAATTATCTTGAAGACAGTGACATTATATAGGTCATTTTTACTGAGCATGTGAATGAGATAAATGTGTTCTAAAATGGCTATTTATTCATAAAACATGTAATACTGTGAAAAGGTGTGAATTCAGCTCCCTAGGGAAAATAGTACATTTGCACAAAAAATACGTGGGTTTTTAAAGTCACTTAATAGCTGAGACTTGTTCTAGAGCCAAGAATAGAACCTAAAGGGTGTAGTCAGAAATTTGCTTCAGTGTTTTTTCCTTCTCTTATTAGTATCCCCCAAATTCAGAAGGGTTAGGGTTATCTACTGCTGTGGGGATTCCTGCTTAGATCAGAACTTCAGAAACACTACACAGCATATAGAAAGGATGAGATTTTTAGGGTAGGGGAGGGAGCTGTATACTCTGTCTCCTTAAGGAGTAATCTCCAAATGATTGCTGTGATTATGAATACATCATTTAGAATTTCAAGCTTTTTCCTTTTTTTTGTGTATATTAATATAACCTATATTATAAACCATAATAGTGCAACTCTGCCAACCTCTTACTCAAGTCAAACATGAGTTTCCTTTTCATATGCCTCTCCTAACCTTTGCCTTCTCACTTCAACTAGGTTATAAATCATCATCTTATTTGCAAAAGCCAACTTTTCTCATTTAAGAAATGAATAATAAGCTTGAGTCTGCTACAGTATCAAGTTTGCCATGCCAATATATCCTGACTCGCTTTTTACTGCAGTCATAGTGCTACATTTTCCACTCTATAATGTAGATGTGCTGAATTGCATAATCTGAGATTAAACAATCTAAACTACAAACCACATCAAAGTAACACAAAGACATTAATTAGCTCTGCAAGAGGAATACAGGTATGTTTTTCACTCCCTCACGTCCATTTAGCTGTTTTGAAATATTTTCCTGATACTAAAAGGAGAACACAAGATTAGTTAAACCATGTGCTTACCTTGACTGGCATTTTTCTGCTGACCCTGGCAAAAATGAATCATTATGGAGTGGAACTATGAACAATTCTAGTCCTGACTGAGTTACATAGTATATGTGTTGTCCCCAAGTCTTCTGGTAGATAATCACCATCTAGACGCATGAAAATAGATTGCCATTATCATTTGTGAATAAATACTAATGTCAATAGCATTAATAACTCATAGCTAATTCTATCAGTACATTCATCTGTATAAGTAAAACATTTGAAGATGATTAGAGCTGGAGCACCTCCCCTATGAAGAGAGGCTGAGGGAGCTGGGCTTGTTCAGCATAGAGAAAAGGTGGCTGTGGGCGGACCTCATTGCAGCCTTCCACTACCTGAAGGGAGTATACAAACAGGAGGGTAGACAATGGCAGGACAAGGGGGAATGGATTAAAACTAAAGGCAGGAAGGTTTAGATTAGATATTACGGGGAAGTTTTTTACAGAAAGGGTGGTGAGGTGCTGGAACAGGCTGCCCAGAGAAGTAGTGGATGCCCCGTCCCTGGAAGCGTTCAAGGCCAGGTTGGATGGGGCCCTGGGCAACCTTGTGTAAATCCAGGCCTGGAGGTTGGTGGCCCTGCCTGTGGTAGGGGGGTTGTTACTCTATGATCCTTGGGGTCCCTTCCAACCCAGACCATTCTGTGATTCTATGGTTCAGTCCAGAAGGGTTCTGAAAGAACAGAATCCTTTTACTGTGCTTTCACTTTATAAAGTGGATACCATTTTAGACAATATTTTTTATTCATTTAATTTCAAATTGTTATCAAAGATTCTTTTTCATGCTCATTTCCTTTACACTAGCATTTCCCACAGACAATGCATTCAAGCAATTCTATAAAACAAAAGAAATTGTAGATATTTTAAGAAAAGGTATGTTGAGGCTTTTAAAATATATTACACTTAAAGCCATGTAAATTAAGAGAAGTCTCTCTAGAGGTCAAAGGCAATTAAAACAGAGCCATAAAGAACAACAAAAAAAGAAAATTAAAAAAATGAAAGAGTACTAAGAATCTATCTCATATGCTGCTCACAGCCTAGATAAACATATAAAAGGACTCCCTACTGTTTGTACCTAACGCTTGTATGGAGATATGTTCTATCACCATAAATGTGGCTGTATTCTGTTCTGGTCACACTTCAATGACATATTCATTCTGTGTCATTTATAAGACCTACCAATGTCACGTGGTAAACTCTGAAAGAAAGTCTATTTAGTTTTAAACACTGTTGTAGTAGAGTGTGTTTGCCGTGTCACATTTCTCGACTTATTCCTGGATACATTGGTACAAAGAAGTTTCTTTGTCCCCCAAAGTTCATTTTCTTTTGCTACTTAGATTTTTAGCTGAGGTCATACTTCTAAATTGACAGTGTTTCAGCTGTTGACTACTGTCTTGCTACTACATAACTCAAACAGGATTTTTCTGTGGCATGAGCTGTGATGACTGGGAGGTCATCATGTGTGGAAGGAGAGGACACTGAGCCACACACTTGTTTTTTATGAGCCCTATGCACCACCAGTCTGAGACTTCTGATAAAGCAGATCATTCTCCTTCAGCCTTTTTTCCTGAGTAAAAGTCAGAAACTCTGGCTCCTGACCCACAGAAAGGACCCCATGTGTTTCACAGAATCACACAGAATCACAGAATCTTAGGGGTTGGAAGGGACCTCGAGAGATCATCGGGTCCAACCCCCCTGCCAAAGCAGGCTCCCTAGCTCATATTACATAGATAGGCGTCCAGACGAGACTTGAATATCTCCAGAGAAGGAGACTCCACCACCTGCCTGGGCAGCCTATTCCACTGCTCCGTCACCCTCACTGTGAAAAAGTTCTTCCGCATGTTGGTGCGGATCTTCCTGTGCTCCAGCTTACAGCCATTGCCCCTTGTCCTGTCCCCGCAGACCACTGAAAAGGGGCTGGCCAATTCCCCCTGCATCCCATGTCTAAGATATTTATAAACACTAATTAGGTCCCCCCTAAGTCTTCTTTTCTCCAGGCTGAACAGACCCAGCTCACTCAGCCTATCCTCATAGGGTAGATGTTCCAGACCCCTAATCA
>VZTU01021873.1:2438-29956 GCA_013400835.1 Zapornia atra | reverse complement strand
CCCCCCCATTTTCACACCGCTCCCTATAGCTTCCTCTTCCCCTCTCCCTCTGCCCAGCCGTCACCATGGTAACACGGGGGCTGGTACCCCTCCATACCCCTCCCGCAACCTACCTGGGAGTGGCGGCGCGGAGTGGGGCCTGCGGGGTGGCGGCCCCGTCGCCTGTGCTTTGTAGCCCGGTAAGTCCCGAGGAGCCACCGGTCGCCGCAAGTGCGGCCTGTCTGCAGTGAGGAATTCCGTCCCTTGGGGCCGCAGCGCGTCCCGTACCTCCTGCTTCTCCGCACCGAGGAGAGGAGGCCTGGGGAGACACCGAGCATCTTCCTGTCCTCTGGGGACATCGGGTGTAGCGCAGCCTGAGCGGGACCCTGCGGTGCCAGGGATGGAAGCTGGGGATCGCACGGGCAGAGGAGCCCTGGTTTAAGGCCTTAAAAGAACGAGAGGCCAAAGCAGTTAGCTGGCCGAGTTGAAAGGAGGAACTGCGCAGGAAAATCTGAATTACAGTTGGGAATTTACCTAACTTTATAAAAATTCAACAACCACAGACAAAGCCTTAGACATTGGCTAGTTATTGGGATGGAGCTAAAACTTAGGAGGACAGGTATCTAACACAGGACAAGTCTTGATGGCTTAGCAGGTAGATAGAGCCTGACAATACCTACAAATATTTAATCATGCCTTGCTGTAGAAACTGTTGGACATTCAGAAAACCAACGACATAATCCTGTAGGCGTGTTTATGGCTGAAACTGAGGAAGAATGCAGAAGAATTTGAGGATAATTCAGGGTGGCCTTTAAGAATGGAAAACTTGTCCCATGGTGGGAGATGCAAAGACCCGCTGTGAGAGGAGAAGGGTAGGGATCACTTGGTCACAGACTGTAAATGAACTCTATAGAAACAGTGCTGATAACAGTGCTTCTTCAGTCTGGCAGGTTTAACAAGGTCTGGTAGTTGGCATTTGAAGGAAGTAAAACCACAGAACAGATTAGACATTTAATAAGTTTAGCAATAATGGTATTTAATAATTGGTATGATTTAATGAAGATTGTTTAGTTCAACCATGTATTTAATAGAAGCAAAAATTAAGTTAGGCAAAGCCTGTGGCTAAGTGTTGTACTAGAGCTGAGGCTCCTTTATGCCATTCATTCATAAAATATATGGCTTTAGTGTTAGTCATCCACTCAGTGCCAAAGCAGATTTATCTTTGTTGTTGCTGCTGCCTTAGTCATATGCTAAGAACAGAAGGTATAACCATGTCACAGCCTTTTTAAAAATCATCTCCACTTTTAGAAATATCTCATTACTTGTAAAATACAAGAGCCAGTTGCCTTGTAGAACGAAAGGGAAATCAACAGATCTCACATCTGTCTCCTGTTGCGTTTTCATCTTTTTTCCCTTCTCTAGTATGACCATACCAATACTTCAAAAGTTACTGAACTGAATAGAATAAACCCAGATTGTTCTTTTTCTTTTCATCTTACTGAATTTTTTTTTCCCCATTTATTTTTCTGTTAGCAAAACAAAGTAAAGTAAGTAGAAGTTAATCACTTACATAAATGCTTTTCATAAGGTCAATACGTAACTCAAAAAAGATGGAAAAGATTTAGAATTCACAAGTGATGTTGATTCAGTGAAAAGTAATCATGCTGAATAGATTGATATAGGTGTAGCTTAAGAGACAATATAACTTTAATATAAGAATTTTCAGTTTTAAAAATAGACTAGTTTAAGAGAAAGCTGTAACTGTGTAAGCTGCTTGTGAGAGCAGCTGCAAAACTTAACCATAACAATGCAACAGTAACAGCCTTGAAGATAAAGAAGTAAGAATTTGTGTGTTTTTAGGAAAAGATTAGTTTTGAATTTTAGCAGAATTTGGCTGTGATCACATAAGCTGTTTCATGAAAGCGGCTACAAAACTTCACCATAATAGTGCAACAGCCTTGAAACTAGAGGAAGTAGGAGATAGAGGAGTCCTAAATAATGAGACTAACGACCAATTAAAAGACAGAGGATATCTTATTTTCAGTGAGTAACTACTTGGTGCAGGTGTTGAGAGCCCAGATAAGAATGGAGAAACCTGTAAAGAGCATGCGCTGAGAGAGAGGAAGACGTCCAGCCTTCATCCCTGAAGACCACCAGAAGACCCCCTGAGTGTCACTGAGCATGCTCTATCTGGGAGGAGTTAATGTAAATGACTTCCTGGAAATAATTTGCATAACCCTGCCTTTTCTTAATTATAATGAATATGTATAATTAATCTGTATAAATATGAGAAATTTGGCTTTAATGGGCGCACACATTTGGAGGAGCAATCGATCCCCTGTGTGCCCAGTGCTGCAATAAAGGATACCTGTTTAATAGTCACCAAGGCTAGTGAGTTTTGATTCCGGCTTTCCGAAGCATCAATGTAGAATACCAGATTAGTTCCAGAGAAACCTGTTTGAAAGTACAGTTTTCCGCGCTGTGAGTTTGTTGAAGTGTACAGTAAAAACTGCCTTTTAGTATACTGACAAGAATTGCCCTTTAAATCAAGTAATCCTGCCCTAATGTGCTGCTTATTTGCCATAACAATCTGACTCGTTCAACAAAACATCAGAATCCTGCTAAACAGACGGCTTTTACTTCATGAGCATAGATCCAGACACCAGCCAGCATCCAACTAACCTGGCAACTGCTTGCTTACCTCCCTCCAACAGGGCAGCGAATAGGAAGAACAAAAGCAAGAAAACTTGTGGGTCAAGGTGAAGACAGTTCAGTAGATGAGTGAAAGAGGCAAGTTGGGGGAAGGCAACATGAAGGAAATTACTCACCACCTTCCACAAACAGACTGATACCCAAGCAGCAGCCATCTTGGAAGCCAGTGCCTTCTACTTCCAATTCCTATTGCTGTGCAATATGGAATATCCCTTTGATCAGTTTGGGTCAGCTGTCCCAACTGTGCTCCCCTCCCACATTTCTTGCCCACCCCCAGCACACCCCCTGGGTGGGCTTGATGATGAAGCTGAGAAAAAGAAAGTCTTGACCCTGTGGAAGGACTGTTCAGCAGCTGCTGAAGTATTGGCTGTGTTTGCAACAGTTTTAGTCACAAATCCCTAACACGGCACCATGGGGACTGCTATGAAGAAAATCAACCCCATCCCAGCCACACACAGTGCATACATAAACAGTTTGGGATTAAAAAAAATAATACACCATGAATCTTTAGAATGACTTGAACTTAAATTCAATATAGAGATTAATGCTCATCTCGTACATGGCATTTCACATTTCCCTTTATCCACTGAAGTGAAGAGCTGCTGATGGAAAGTATGATCCCAGTCCACATTTCTGCTTCCAGCTGCAAGCTTGTGCCTCTTGGGTAAGTTGTGATACCCTGCAGCTGCAGAGCGAGTTGGATCAACCACTATTGTCATGCATCAGTTGCCAAAAGACATGGTTTTCTACAGGCTCAGCTAAGCCAACTCAGCTGTGGCTGCAGGCTGACGAGATCTGGTACAGATGAGAGTGAAGGAGCATGAGTTCAGAGAAGGAAAAAGAGCCAAGAACCACCTGTTTGGCAGTAAACTTTGGTTAGGAGTAATGTGAAACCATGTGCTTAGTTTACACAAGAACAAGGAGAGAAAACACAAAAGGTAAATACATCAGTGTTCTGAAAAGAACAACTGCGACATTCCAGAAGAAGGGATCAGATACTCTGTACTTCTAATATACATACATGCTTTAAACATCTAGAATAATCTTCCAGATTAACAAATATATCTGAAATTCAAGGTTGAATGGATTTTCTTGATGCAGAAATCGTATTAGTGGGATATAATTGCACTAAAATAAAGTGATAAAACCTTTTCTCACAAGAGAATTTTTCTCTTCAAAATCCTTGAGCAGGTGTAAGATACATAGGCCATTTTGCCAAAACTGCTTGCATGAATGCAGATCTCACAGGCTTTTTGTCTGTTAAGCATATAGGAGGTCCATGTTTTGGATTATGGGATGGATACCATCAGAGACTGAGATCTTGCGACAGCAGAGCTACAGTACTGGTGTGCTGCTAAGCAAGCATGTTATATGCATGAGGTTCCTACTGGTAATTAACTCCCTCACATCAACACAGAGCTATAGCATGTCTCCTTTCCTTTGTGAAACTCCCAAATTGTTCATAGCTGGTTGACACTAACATACAGGATGAGCAAACAGCAAAGATTCACTGTGAGTGTATGAAATAGAGGCAGGAGAGCATGTGGTAGTCATCAACTGTATTTTAGCCTTCATATATTTTGGCCTGTGAACGCGAGTTGTGAAAAACAGTTTCTTCTGTTGTAATTTGGACAAATAGCTGTTTAAGAAAAGCTCTGAAATCACCCAGGTAGTCCTACTGGTGATCATTTTCATATTTTATGTCATCTTGCATCATGTCAAATAACAAAAGTGAAACTGTTGGATGATTTTAAGGAAAAAAAAAATCATATTAGTCAGGCATGATTTCACCAGATGGAATTTTATCTATTTCAGCATTTCTCTGTAGAGTTTAATAATATGCACCATTCACTATTTTTGTGTATAAATCTGACAGCTGTAATAACAAATGGAAGTTGACTTTAGAGGATGTGCAGGATCTCTTTATGCCTTTTGAATTTCCCAGTATATTTTTTTCATGTGTCAATCTGTTTTAATATCCCTTTTTTTCTGTTTTTCCTCCATCTCTGCTTGTGTATATTGTCTCTACATTGATTGGTTTAGTTGTATCATAGCTTACAGAATGTGTGTGGTGCGTAGCAAATTACTGCTTTTCTATCTGTAAATGAGGTGAATAAAAAACATGTAAGTAAACCAGGCAGTAACAACAGCAAAGTCTATCAGCATGGCTGATGCCCTTCAAGAGTTTCACAAAATTTGCAGCATTTTACATCAAGTTCTCTGGCCTTCACAGACCTTAAGAAATTTACAGACTTAGTGCTTTGACCACCATCTATGCCAGCACCATAGTCAGAATGAGAACTGCATTGCAGAACATGAGGTCTTTGTGCTTCATAAAGAAAGTAAAATACAGGGGTTTAGGCAGTTTCCATTCCTCAGTTTTAGCCCAAACAAGACAGAAAAAGGCATGATATTGTGAGAACTGGATGCCAGCAAATAGAGGTAACTTTCTAGTGACAAGCACCATTCAGTGAAAAAAGCGGTGTGGGAGGGAATATTTTGTTCAACTTCTTCTAAACCAGATTTCTCTAGAAGTCTCTCTTTTTTTTTAACATAGGAGATGACAGATGATTGCTGTACTCAAGAAAGTTTTGATGTTTTTTCCCTAAAATAGAGTTCCTTTTCTTTGTTAATTTTTATCTTTAAAATTTTCTTATCTTTAATTTCTTATCTTTAAAATTTACAGATCCTTCCTGCCCTACAAATATTCTTCCTGCACACCAGCTAACTTGAAAAAAAAGACTGAATTTGACAATGATTCAAAAAATGAGCAGAATTATTAAAAATTTGGGAGAAAGGACAGTTCTTCTATTGGATACACCTACACTGAACTTTCACTTCACATTTTGCATGTGCACTATGGCCTTAGGAAAATAACTAGTAAACAGAGGTAAGAAAATCTAGCTTTTACTACCCTTTCTCATACTATGCTGAGAATGTACTTAGCCTGGCTTTTACCAGGCTGTACCCTATCTACTTTTAGTACAGTTCATATAAAGGCAAAATCTTTCCAAATTAATCCACTACTATATTAATTTAATTTCTGTGACTTCAAGATTCACTTAAAAGTATTTTTTTTTTCTGAAAGGACATGAACATTTCCTAGAATTAGAATTGTTTGCATTGGAAGGGACCTCAGAGTTTGTCTAGTTCCAACCCCTCTGCCATAAGGAGGGACACCATCCTGCCAGGTCACTGGACCAGGTTGCCCAGAGCCCCAGCAACCCGACCTTGAACACTGCCAAGGGAGGGGGGCAGCCACAGCTTCTTTGGGCAACCTGTGCCACACCACTCTCACAGGGAAGGATTTCTTCCTGATGGCAAAATCTACCCTGTTTTAGCTTAAAGCCCTTGTTTTGTCACTCCATGCCTTTGTAAACAGTTTGTCTTCAGATTTCCTGTAGGCTCCTTTATGCACTGGAAGGCTGCTATAAGGTCTCCCCAGGTCCTTCTCTTCTCCAGGTTGAACAAGCCCAACACTCCCAGCCTGCCTTCATAGGAGAGGTGCTCCAGCCCTCTGACCATCTTTGTGAATGGCAGGTGCTGTTTTTACAGCTTTAATATTAGAGTGTTTTTATATAGGCTGAAGAGCTGTATTCTTCTCTACCTTTTTGCTAGCCAGTTTTCTACAGTATCCACCCTGCTATAGTAATTTATAAAAGAAGCAGCTCCTGCTGTTAAAAATGTTTTCATGCTTTCTCAGGCATCTGTCTGCATTTCTCTTGGAAAGAGGCCAGTGAAGCATTTCCCTCTTCCACAAAGAGGCTAACAAATGAGAGCGTTTCTAAGCACAGGGTTTGTGTCTGAAGGGGTCTAGGATCTGCTTCCAAGAGATGTGTGGCAGATACTTAAGAAGTGCATGTAGCTTGCAAATTGATTCATAAAAACTTGAATTTCTGCTGAAAAAAAACCCCAACAAAACCCACCCAAAACAAACAAAACCCAACAAAAAACCCCAAACACTAACCACGCAACAGAGGAGCAAAACAGAAGGCTGATGATTTCTACTTGTTTCTGCCATAGACATTCCTTTTAAATTGCCAGGTCCTATTTTTCTGCCTTTGACACAACCCACTCCATCCAGACTGACTGGATTCTTTCAGTTAGCAAGTGTGGCCACCTGGGAAAAAAAACAATGTGAAAACACAGTAAATCAGAAATAACAGAACATACAAAAATGGCAATACCTTGAGCACAAGTAGATAGCCAGCTAGAAATACAACAAACACAAGAATAACAATTCAAGTCCCTGTTTCCTTTGCCCTATTATTAGTGTATAATTTTGGTGACACTATATTTTGCTCTTCCTCTGTATAAATAAGTTCCCTCTTTGGACAGCTTTCTCCTCTCAGATCATATTCATTCCTGATTTCTAATGCCTGCAGTTTTGTTCAAACCCAATTTAGCCTTTATTAGTTAGAAATGGCACCTGACAAATGAACAGATTAACAGGAAACAGGTAACTGTTTTACTTACTAAATTACCAACAATTGTTGCTTTATTTAGCAGGAGCATTCTACACTTTGGCACAACAAATATGACTTAAGTATAAATGAACCAAACACTTTTTAATAAGAGTTTACAAGAGCTTCTTTAGTTCCCTAGTGGTGGTAAGCGTTCTGTATTAGCAATGTTGTACAGCCATATCTACAGGAGAAAAACACACCTACTCTTGAACAAGGACACCAGAAATTGCCACAGCTAGATAATAACCAAAGAGAACATATGTTACCTAGAAAAAATGAAGCTGCATTCGTGCATACTTGAAGCTAGCTGATTATCAACATATACCATCCATGCCTCTGATAGCCAGAGGAGGTAGTCAGGCATCCCTTCTGCCCAGTTGAAAGAGAACAATTGCTGCTCAAGCCTCTCATCTTCTGTTTGTAGGAAAACAGTATTGAGAATTCAGTTTTAATTTAGCTTCCTTCATTTTAAATCCTTATCAAAGAAATGTTAGAGCTGAGACTAAAATGGCAACAGCTGGTAATGTTTGTTAATTAATTAAAGCTAAGGTGTGTATGTTTATCTAAAATTGGCTTTGCCTTCAGGACTACAGAGAATGGAGCTGGATGTGATTAAATTTAGATGTTTTGCTGGGCAGAAGGGGAAAGTTTACTAAATGTCACCTGAGAGTAGAAGTCTTTCTAAGAGCTGAGGGGCTTTTAAACAGCAGTGGAACTTGTTCAGCCTTACCCATGCTGCTTTTCAAGATAATCCAGACCTGTTTCCAAAAGGCAAATACAGCGGTTTAGATATACAACACCTTCACTTAAGGCAAACAGAGCATTAATGTGACCTGATATGTTGGTAGTGCTGACAGGCCTCTCTTGCCCACCTCTGTGCAGTTGCATGCATGGGGGTTCTGCGTTTCTCTAGAGAAACAGACTTTGCATGAAATATTTTATTAATATGTCTACACACGACAACATTTGTGAAGAGGGCTGTGCTTTTATTAGAACACTTAATGAAGTTTTAAAGTTCAGTCACACTTTGGACCGTGTAAGACATTCTTTTAACCCACCTGTTTGAAGGCAGGTGGATTTTCAAGGACTTAAAAAAATTCGTCCAAGAAACACAGATCTGCTGTTGAACCTTAACCATCTCCTTAGATCGTGACGATTATATAAAATAGCTTGAGGGCGCCTGGTTTCCTGGCTCTCTTCTGGGGATGTGAGGAGAGGGGCAGTGGCTGTGCTGTGTGAAGGAGATGGCGGGAGGGGCGTGGGGTGGCCGCCCCGCCCAGGCGGTGCCGTCGCTGCGTCTAGAGGGCTGGTGGCGCCGCCCGCCGCCGTTGCTAAGCGCGCGGAGTAAGCGGCCGCAGCGGCCCTGTACCGCCATGGCGAGCGAGGCGCGGCCCGTCTACGAGGGGAAATTCGCTGACAGGTTTCCCCAGCTTCCGGCCGTGAGTGCCTTCGCCAGAACGTTCCCATCGTTACCGCGGAGCTGCCGACCCGCTCTCCGCGCCTTACCGGGGCCGGGGTCTCGCTGTGGGCTGAAGGAAGAAGCTGGAGGAGGGCAGTGTGTGGGGCAAACAGGCGCATCTCACTGGGGTCACCTCACTTTCCCCACAAAAATAGGCGTGGCTCCTTTTTGCCCCCCCCCCCTTCCCCTTTTACCACCATGGGGGCAATCAGGGTCTTCTCCAAGGTGTCAGATCCTAATTTGTCTGGTTGTGCTTAATAGTAGAATGGGTTTGGTTAGGCCTTATTTTTTTATTGTATTGTTTAGGCTGGAAAGTTGCTTCCCACTGGTGATACAGCTGCGAGTTGCCTCAGTGAGGTTTTACCCAGGGTGAGTTGTTTCTTCAGACGCTCCTTGTGAAATGTTTATAGTAATTTCCATGTAGTGATTTTGACATAAAATCAGTGGAACCTTAGTAATTTTTCTACATAGCTTCTCTTTAGAAGCTACTGGTTTTGGGAGGTTTTATGTTCATTTTTCTTACATGGGATCACAGAAAATGACAGTTCTTTTTCTCCCTGTATGCCCTTCAAAATTAATGATGTCTGGTCAGATGGGACTAGAATTGTCACGGACAATTTTTCTCTAGTAATACAATTATTTTGAGTATTACTGAGATCCTTCTTCCATACTAAATATACCCCTTAGAATTTTGCTTCCCACTCACCCTTCCCCATGCCCCTGAAGAGTCAGAGGACACTGAGACTCAAATGGATCCCTTAAATAGCAGCTATGCCTTTAAATGGGTAATTAAAGAAAACCAAAACAACCCCAAACTGGTTAAAATAATTTTTAAAGTTACTTCAGTGGTGGTGGGATTGTTGAGAATCAGGTTAAAGGTTTCTGAAGCTGATAAATGTAACATCTACTTTTTGTGAGGAAGCTGTTACCCATCTTGAAGATGGAACCAGATTGTTGAAACTTTGCAGCACCCTCGTTACTCTTATTGCTGTTTTGATAAGATTTAGGCTGGGCTGTATTGACCTTATACTCAGAATATCAGCATCTTTGTGAGTGTACACATGTGCTGCAGCCCTGATGTATCCTTGGATTCTTGAAATTGTACTGAAATGGCTGTAGTGCATTTTCTTATCACTAATATTTTGCGAATATCTGGTGTAAAATTGTTTTTGCTTTGCCTTATATATAGCCCATTACTCCAAATACTGTGCGGAAGTTTCGAAATACAACAAATCCAGCTCCTGGTGTTGAAAGAATCTTCTATGGCAGAGCAGGTGATCCAGACATCGCGGCTCACTTGACACATGGCATAGCATCGCGCTCTTCACCAAGTGTAAGAATGTGACTCTGTTACTTTTGCTGAAGAATGAACAGTTTAAGAATGTCCTCAATAAGTTTCTTTTAAGCTGAGGCATTTCACCAGTGTTGTAGATTATCCAAATTCTGAGGTCAGTTATAGGATTTAATTAGTGTGATTGAAATAAAAAAAATGAGTTGCGGTGACTCTTAAGTTTTTGCAGTGACTACTGAATTATTAATTTAATTTCAACTTTTAAGTTAATAAGCAGTAATCTACCCACAAATTTTGCTGCTTTCTTCTTGACTGATTAGAGAGGTAAAACCTGTTGAGCCCTTAGCAAGACAACTGCTATCTGAAAATGTGCTTGTAGTTCCATATAATTATTAGGTATTTTTTCTTACCTTTGGTTTGAAAGTGATTTTGTTAGCTAAAAAGTGATGTTTGGATATGTCAGATTATTTTGTGTGCGTCCTTTGCTTCAGAAATAATTTTTGTAAGGTATAATTGAACAACTGGAGAGATCATTAGTGACTTTATCACTTCACTATTGTTAAAATCTCTAGAATGGCAGTTGTATTAGGAAAATACACTTTTTTTATGTGTTTCATCAGTTGGACTTGTAAATCAATAGGCTTCAATTTTACAAATGAAGAAGTAGAGTCAAAGATGAACTCGGGTCTCAAAAGTAAGTCTTCAAGTTGAAATGCATAAGCCTTGGTATTATAAATGTCTTAACATCCTCCTAGACTTACACAAAACGAAAAAAAACAGGTTCTTGGTGTTTCTTCTCAGAAGTTTTACACTGAATGGATTGATTTGTTTAGTCTGCACCATCTGTTGAAGACTATTTCACTCTGCATTATTAATTAAATATTAACTGGAGAAAGAGTTGGAATCTTAGTGAGTTCTCTAAGTGTGGGTTTGGGTCATTTGTGTTTGCTGCAACTGCTTTCAGTATTTCTTTATATAACACTCAAGAAGAGTTTAATAATAAAACCTCTCTCGAGTCTGCATTACTTTGATGGGTAGTCTGAAAATTCAGTTTATTTTGGAAAATCATGGTACACTGTTGTGACTGTTTTGTAAACACTTTTTTTAGACACCCTTCCCCCCAAAGTTGATCTAATTTTATAAGTAACTTCTGTTGACCCAAGCCCAGTGTGTACACTAGGGGCTTGGGAGAATTGTCTAACCTACTGCTAGGCTTTGAAAACCCCCTTGAAGGAATTTGTTGGTATGTTGTTTTAGGATGCAATAGTGATGTATATCTCACAGTACTGTCTTTAAGTTCTCAATCAACAGAATTGAGAGTAGCTGTTTAGGCAATAGTTTAACTGCTAGACAATAGATGTATGTAATCATAAGCACCAGGAGACTTTGTTCCAAAAGTGTTATAACTATAATAATTTTCACACTTAAGTTTGGGTCATATTAGAATTTAACTGGAGTTTCTAATACATACTAAGAACAGATAGGCTGCATTCTGGAATTTTATAAATTAACAGGTGGAGATAAGAAGTTCTGTCTCGTGTATTTATCTGGAGATTTAGCACAGTGTTTACATTAGTGGTCTCAAAATGCAGTTCTGTTTTGCAACTTGGTGGAAAAATTATGTGAGAGTAATCATATAAGATCTCACAAGAACACTTGCTATCAGACTTTTGCTTGTGTGTGAGGGGGTAGCCATACTGATACATGAATGATTAAAATTTACTGTTTTTTCTGATGTCTTTAGGCAGCTTCATTGATAAATCCACTTCCCAAAACTTACTTTCAACAAAAAATTCAAGACAAAAAAGAAGCAATCTACTTTAGTAATCGTCAAGCACCGTTGGGCAAATCTCATGATCCATCTTCTATGTTACCTGAAGGCTTGGATATAATTAATACTACATTCGGAAAAAAAGTCATCCTAGGTAGGAGAATTCTGTACTGAAATGTAGTTCTTCTAAATACAAGTTATCTGCAACTTAATATCTTGCACATATTCCATGCTTCCAACTTAATAGAAATGTTGTTATTTTAGCCGTTACTGAAAGGTATAAGAATGTACTATACTTTTCAGTTCTGGTTAACAAACAAACAACTGAGAACATTTGGTAACTAGTAGGACTTTTTGCTCTGTTCCAGACCTGTCTTTGTCAGTTTTCCTAGAGAACTCTGTTTAGGTAGCTGACAACTTACATTATTTTTCCCAACTAATCTAATAAAAGATTCTACCTTGACCTGTGAATCTTTGCTCCATAGATTGGAGCAAATCATATCTCTGTTGACCATGTAGCTCTCTTGTGAATGTTATGTTTATCTCAGTTGTGATTCCTCACCGCCCGCCCCCCTCCCCCCAGTTCCATGTCATTATATTGTAAGATTCCTATAGATTGACTAGAAATGTGGTAAAAAGTATCATGCTTCCTCATTACTGGCATCTTGTCTAACAAGATATTTTTTTTTAAATTAAGAACCAAACAGAGCACCCATCCCCCTTAACTCCCCCAACCTTTTATTCATTCCTTACTTTCTAGATGGACCAGCTGGAGAGCTTATAAATCCACCAAAAACTTTTGAGGAAGTGGATAAAGAATCCAGAGAAGGACATGATCTGTACATTGTGTCACACAATGATTATTATGTGGGTAAGTTCAAAGGCTTGTAAGAAACCTCATAGAAAGCTCTAATACAAATACAAATACTTGGTTTTCTTTGTGCTTAGATCTAATTTAGGCCAAATATTGGCAGAATCTAGGTCCTCAGAGGTTTGAGGTGGAAGAAGATGGCAACATTTTTTATTGTTTTGTCACTATTTCTTACCAACATTTTATACTGGCATATGTTCAGTAAGAGACCATTTATGCCATTGAGAGCAATCTCAGGCTTAAAAGCTCAGACTGAGCCTGAGGTATTCCAGCACTTTTACCTCTGGTTCCTGTCTTTTATCAGGATCCAAAGAGAATTTCAGGGAAGTTAGACTTTCTGATGGAGAATTTCAGGCTGCTCAATGGCTGTCTAGAATGCAGGTTCCTCAGCTTACAGCATTCTGTCTGTGAGTCTGTCCCACAGCCTCTGTCTCTGCCTTTCCAGTGGGCTGTGCCTCCACTGGGGGCTGTACTTGTGAAGTGGTCTCAAGGATGGTTACCAGCTATTTCATAGGTCTGCACAGGGACAGAGTGACATATGGCACCCTGAAATATCCTACGTGTTTTACATGTAGGTTTTCCTGTTTTCATCATTTCCACAGGCTAATCTTACAGAGCAGCAATGTGTTATATTAAAATTGCCTATTGCACTGGTACTAACAGCTTCCTAATTGTAAGCCAAATGTAAGAAACTGCAATATAGAGATTTCAGTCATAATAATGTGAATTTTACGTGGGGGCAGTTACATAACGGTAAAATTGCAGTACTCTATTCTCTCATTGAGAAATTCTACAAGTACTATGGTACAAATTTATACTATTGGTATAAATTGGTACAATCTTGTGATTTTATTTCCCCTTTTCCCCACCTTTATTAAGTGTTATAGTGTTTAATTTATCTTAAAGCATTTGCTTCTGTTTCCTTTGTAACTTCCCTCCACAACATCATGGAGAGGCCAAGCCAAAACCAGACAGACAGCAAAGAAAATAAAGTCAACTGTCTGCCCTGATTTGGAACAGTGACATAAAATACCATGCTGCCATACAGCCAGAGGAAGCCCTTATTAAAAAGCAATCAGTGAACTATATTTTTGAAGGTTCTAATTTGAAAGTTTTTTTCAAAATCTGGTTGAAAAGGAAGAAACAGAATGGCTTTTTTTTCTATGACAAGAAACGTGTTTACAGCTCACATAGTGTACTTAGGTAATATTCTTCTATATGAAATTTCATTTTACAGGCAACACTGGATTAATAGATTCATGAAAATGTAGGGTATTTTTTACAGTAAAGTCAGTGGCAAAATTTCCATTGAAGTCAACATAGCAAGAGTGTATCTGAAAGTATATATATAAAAAGTATATATTTTTAGTGCTTTGTTTGTTTGTTTGTTTTGGGTTTTTCTTTAACAAATAGTAAATTAAATGGTATATGCCTCTGCTCAGGTGTGGACATTATAAAGTGATTTGTTTGCATGACTCACTACTTAAGCTATCTGCAATTTTTTCATTAATTCTGTTGGGCTTGTCTTTAGTCAATCTCAAATGGGAATATAACTGTTTTACCATTTCAGCAGATACTGCTTTTTGTCTTCACTTTTGACAATGAGATTATTCCTAACTACTTAATGTGGGGAATGCAAATTAATTATCTTTAACTGAACAGAAGTGATAATTAGTTACTTGCTTTTGTTTCTTTATTGTTTTGTCTTAAGAGTGAAGATACTTAGTATTTTATACAGTTTGAAATCCTTTTCCCACAGGGGAAGCAATAAATAGGAAGTATGACTCACCAAACTTCAGCAAATCTTTCACTTATGGAATAGAAACTCCTCACTTTACAGATGGGCGACGTGTGTCCAAATCCTTAAATTGGGTCTATGATCTGCAATCGTAAGTTGCAATGAGTTAAGTAGTTAATTAATGGTGTGGGCTCTCAAGAAGAGTCTTAATATTTGAAGTTAATTTTACATCTTTCAATCCCACTCTTAGCTGTCTTCAGTAGAAAATGCAAGGAGTCCTTTTCAGAATAGTTTACCCAAATTCTACTACAGTATAAGAGCACTTGGTATGTCTTTAGCATTACATAATGCTATATTTATTTTAAATAGCAAGTTTGTCAATTATGCAATGTGTTTGTCTTGTCTTTTGTTTCTAACAAAAAAAAACCCCAGAAAGACTATTTAATATTGTTGAATATGTGAGATTTATTTTCATAATCTGTAGGAAGAGAGCAGCAAATATTGTATCAAAACGAAGTGATGATTTCAAGGAGAAGTTTCAACCTCAGATTGGAAAAGCCCTTGATCCGTAAGTTAGCAAGAACAAAATTCACTCATTCTGTTCCAAGAGCAAAATTCACTCATGTTTAATGAGTCTCCAACATCTTTTTCTGTCTTGGGTAAATAAATTCTAACTGCGCACTCAGTGTTTCCACTGCAGTACTCAGTTACAGAAAGGGACTTTGTACTTGCCCTAATTAAGCTGATAACTACACAAGTTACTAATTAGGACTGCATTGTGTCTATATGGTGAAGTTAAGTCTTACTTGTTAAGTGGTTGATATCTGGATTGATCAGATTTGAACTAAGCAAATTGCAAGTATGCTGTAATGTTCCCCTTCCCCTCTCCACACCTTGTTTTGCAGTTAGGAGGGCTTGAAAAAACTGAAATGCCTTGCTTACTGTTTGGGGATTTGACCATTCTACTTTGACATTTTTGGTCATCTTCGTTATGCTGTTTGTGTCTTCACGTTACTGCTTCCTAGGAAAGGGACAAGGAGCTCAATTGTATTATTAGCTAGCAGCATGTATCAATCTCAGTTGAATCATTACAACACTTCATAAACCTCAGGTGATCTGGAACAGCTTTTTCATTTCACAAAACAGTGCATATCAAGAGCTATGCTAATTCTGAGGTACAGTGTGATCAGGATCCAGCTGTGCTACAGATCTAAGGTTCCTGAATGTGTACAAAGACTCTCCTTGTAGATGCTTGATATTTCTGCAAGCTTGTGTCTGAAGACTCACAAACAATGTTGTTGACTACTAGAAAAAATTAATTTTAAGCTAGGGAACAGAGGCTTAAGTTACTCTGGAGAGCAATGCCCATAGTATCTGTAGGGAGTGAACATGAATTTGAGCCTCTTTCTCCTCTCCCCTTCGCTGTCCTCTAGCTTACTGTGAAGTAGACCTGAAAGGTGAGCAACATGAGGCAGTATAAGCAGTCAGGGACTACAGGTTGATGTGCAACCTCAAACCCAGCCCTATTATTATGTGACAGATAGAAGCTAACATAAATTTATTTAGTGAATTTTACGCCATTCACATCCTATGTGTAATATGAAAACAATAAAAGAAAAATACACATAGTTTTTATATTACAGTGCTTCCATCTCTGTGTGGGTTGCTTGCTTTGTTTTTGAGTAGAACACTGGTTCTCTCTTCAATCATGATGGCAATCAAAATGTCATTTTGATGTGGTTTTGTTTGTTTGTTTTAATGTCATGAACAGCATCATAGTTTTCTGGGAAATTAAATTATCCCAGGTTTTCCAGGTGAAAATTGGCTTGGTTTCTGGTATTATAGACACAAAATTGCATGTGAAAAAGCAGTTTGTCCACTTTCAGCGAAAAGTAGTAAATTTGGAGATATTCTTTCAGTTGGAGATATGGCTTGTCCTAAACATTCATATTATTTGACTGGTATAAAGACTTTTCTCATTCATTTCTGTCATATCTTAGGGGGGGAAAAAAGTATTTTAGCATAGAATGTTTTTAATGAGTAAAAGCACTGAAAAAGTTAATGTTTACTTTTGGTCCTGTTAAAACGCGAAGAGCAAATGTTCTAAATGGGTTTATAAGGTGATGCTTTTCTGGAATGGCATCTTTCATGTAAAGTACTGATAAACTTCAGGTGAGGTACATGTATCACCCCTAATTATATAACAAATGATCATGTTTTTTAATAGCTATAAACTATTTGACAATTAACAAAGAAATGTCCTTGTTGACAGTATAGCAGAAACTATGAATGTTCCCCCAGACCATACATTTGGAATGTTACTCCGAGATAAATATGGTAAGTTCAGGGGCAGAATAAAATTTTTGTACTTTGTCTTTTAAGATTTTTGTTTTAGGAAAATACTGTGCTGAAGCAACTACTGTTAGTTGTATAGTATAGTTTTGTCAACAGGAGAAGATTTAACAGTGACACTAAAGTTTTGGAGGGAAAATCGGAGAAGAATAGAAATTGCTAGTGGAAAAATTAATTTCAGAAACAAACTTTAGCTTTTGGATGTTGGGGGGGGTGTTGTGTGGGGCTTTTTTTGTTTGGTTGTTTTTCTTTTTTCCCCCTTAAGCCTCTGGATCTGAATGTAAACAAAATAGGAAATGACATTAAAATCATAGATACTGTGGTGGTTCAGCCCCAAACAGTGGCTGAGCACTCACTTCCCAGAGGAGAAAGAGGCAGAGCCCCCATGGGTTGGGATAAGGACAGTTCACTGACAAAAGCATCGTGAAAGGGGAACAATGACAGCCTGCGGCAAATTTTTCTGATAACGCAGAGTACCTTATCAACCTGATTGTAGCAGAGTACTGCATAACATGAGGCTCCTGGCATGGCCAGGAGCACCCCTCCCCAGTCAGCCCCTCTTATGGTGGGGGAGTATGTCAGGTTGTGTGGAAAACAGCCCTGGCTAACTCAGCTCACCTGTGCTGGCTGCCTGGGGAGGTTACCTCTGGCCTGACCAGAATCAGGACAGATACCAAAGTGACAAAGTTAAAATAGCTAATAAATAATTTATGCATCTTTCCTATCTGATTTTCTAGCACTTCTATAAAAACAGTAAAAATCACAAGTAATAAATAAGAATGATGTTTTTGAATGTAGCAGACATTATTAAAAAATACTAATTTTCATTGTGACAAACTTTTGAAAACTAGTCAACTGAAATAGTTAATGTTGGGATTCATGGTGTTTTAATATGTTTAATATATTTAATGACTAGGGAATACAGTGAATAGTTAGGCAGTAAGAAATTTTAAGTGGCTCAAAGTTATTTAATTAGACAACAACAAAGAATGCTTGTTCAAATTCTGCATAAGCTTTTATATGTGCTTTGCAATGTGGGGTGATAAAGTTGAATATTTTAAATGTATAGGTCCTATAAGAAACAACAAAAGGAGCTGAATGCAAAAGTTCATTGCTAACAAGTAGAAGATAATGTGTGTATGTTGCTGTTAGAAGGGGACTAGGTGAGCTACTGCTATTTGCTGTTGGACTGTGAATGAGCTTATTGCACTTCAGAAAGTGACCTTGGCATCTTCGAGACTTGGATGAAGGCTGTAGCTCAGTGTGCCAATAAACATAGAGAATGGGAAGAGTAACACAGAAATAGTACATTGTCTTTCTAGAAATCAGTGGTACATAATTATCTGGAATATTACATTGATTTTTTTTTTTTTTTGCAATGGTTCTGGCAAGTATCCTGAGATGCAACACATTGGAAGTGATAGATTCATAATATGTGTTGCTTTGCTTTCAATTCTGTGGACATCAAGTAAGTCTTACTGCTGTCAGAAGCTTTTGGAAGCAGTGGATGGATGGATTTGTAGAAGTCATATTAATATTTTTCAAAACTTTTGATATTACCTGCATGTAGGTAGAGAAATCACCATGTGAATTATTTGATCTTTTAATGAAATGGACATACCAGGTGTTCAGCAGTGCTGAAAATTAGAAACTTGAAACTGAAATTCTCTTTTTCTTTAAGACTCTAAGCCATTATTTAAAATGACTGTTTTCTACATATGCACAGCTAATTGAGGAAGTTTTTGAGTTTACTTTTATAGGAGTTGGTGATCTTCTCTGCTGCCGTGTTCCATGTGAGCTCCTCCATGGTAAAGACAGAGAAAAAGCTGTCTTAACTGCAGTTCGGCAAAGTTTGAAGAAAGATAACTATGGGAATTTTGACATGTTGCTAGAAGCTTTCAGGCATTATGATAAGGTGAGTGGTTTGACAAAATATAAAGGAGTGTGTGACAGCACTCCTGTGCTTTGGAGATACAGGCATGAAGAAACACAAGCATAGTAATGCAAATGTACATGGATACTATAAAGACAAGGTAGATTCATACTTATTTTATGCTTAATATACTGTGATATGCTGTGGAATTAAACACAAGAGTATTTGCAGTATCCAAGTTAACAGCAAGGAAGAGACTTGTAGGCAGAAATAGTCTTAGCATTTTTTGATCTTCAAAATTTGGTATTTCTTCTTAAAAAGATATGGTTGAATAGATTGTGTTCTCATTTTTTTCCAAGCTCTACTTTTTGACTGAGCCACCAAGCATCACAATTCCATGGTTTTTTTCTTTTTTCTCTATGGAGGAAAAAAAAATTGAAAAAAAAAAATTGACACATATGTGAAATTAATCGTAAAGTGTACAGAATGATTGATGCCTTACTTTCAAAAGAAATCTTGGCTTTGCCTCAACATTTATAATTAGATTATTATCTTGTCACAATACCTTGTCACACTGACTTTCTTTTAAATTCAAATCACTGTATTACTTGATGAAAATTATTTATTGACACTTATTGAGAATTTTACTTCTAAATTACTCAGGATTTCTTTTTGTACTCAGCAATGTTATTCTTCTGAAAGAGTGTGCCTGGCACTATATGTGTATCTCTGTATGTATGAACACGTGCATGTATTCCTTTGGAGTCCTTCTGTAATAATGTTATAACAACTGCTTTATTTAATTTATAATAGAATGGTGATGGAATGATAGACAAGGACGACCTACAAAAGTCTTGTTTTCAGCTTAATCTGAATCTAGATGATGAGCTACTGGATTCCCTGTTTGACTGTTGTGATTTGGATAAAGATGGTTTGATTAATTATCTGGAGTTTGCAAACTTTCTGAACTGGAAAGACAAAATGGCTATTAAAGAGTTTGAAGAAAAAATAATTACAAAAGGTAGGTGCCATAATACTGGGAAATTGTGGAGATGATCGTATTCTCTTAGGACAGCTACTGAAGGGAGATTGCTAGTGTAGACTTAGGTGTTCCTTAAGAAGTGTAGGATTTAGAGAGTGCATTTGTTCCTTGCCTGCCACCAGCACAGCCTCAGATACAAATGTATTTCAGAACCCTGGAGTTCGGTCTTGCATATTGGGAATGTCCCATAAATCAGGATAGAGTAAAAAAATCTCATAGATTCATTATCTGATATGCAGATTAATTACCCTCTGTCATCTACTTCATATTTTTTCAAGTATTCAAGCAATGTTTTTTACCTCTTAGTCTATAATGTGCTGATAATAAATCCTGACTGTACCATAACTTTTGGTTGTAGGGAAAAAACCAGATCCTCCTGTTCTGCCTGAAGACACAAACAATGAGCCACTGCTGAAGCAGGAAGATCTTGTACAAAAAGAAGCAGGAAGCTCAGAAAAGATACCAAAACCACCTACAAGATCAATAGAGCACGTATTTGCAAATTATCAAACAAGTTCTTCTCTGTATAATGCTGTAGTAGGTGGTCTCCCAACAACCTGTAAGTATGTTGGACTGCACTTCTCACTTCTAAATATTATGTAAGGCAAAATCAGGAACAACTTTAAGAAGCATTGAAGCATATTCTACTAATGTGTAATCGTGAATTCATTTATTGAAACAGTTTAGGATTGTGGCTTGAAAGTTGGCTTGGCTTGAGTGTTTGGCATGGTTAATCCATTCAAAACATGCAAGTTAGTCTTTGAGAAAATATGCTAATAATTTTCGAAAAATACCTTATAGGAATCACATAAAAATCTTTCAGCTGGAACTTCTGGCTAAATAACAGAATATTACTGCAAGGCTTCTTGTCATGTTTCGTGATGTAGCTGAAGCTAAGGATTCTAAAAATGTGAAAAAAAGAGATGAAGAATAAAATTATATAAATTGTTAAGGAACCTATGTGAGACAAAGTATCAAATTCATTCTCATTTTACAAAAAAATGTTTAATTCTCCCTGGCACTGGCTTTTTCATGCTACATGCTGATTGATTTCCACAGGCTATCCAGTGTGTGGTGTTCCAACTGTTCGTTCAGATATTCCTGCTCCTCGAATCCAACGCATCAGTGACAGGACTAATTATGGTGACCAGGCCAATGCTTATGCATTATTGTTCCCTTCTGTCTTCAGTCAGAATGGGGTGTATGAAAGAGACTTTTTGGAAACAAGACCAAAGGCAGAGGTATAGTGCATTTCTTCAGAATATTTTTCCAAGATAAATATACCTCTTGCCATGTGGGAGTGGAAAGTTACATTATCAGATAAGCAGGTTGTAAAATTTGAAAAACATGGTACCCTTCACATTCAGAATTGTTCATAAAGATGGTAGATATTAGTTCTATTGAGATCCAACTTCAATAACTAACATAAGGATGTATGTCAGGTTGCTAGTCGCATGCTTAAATGCCTTGTCAAATGAGGGTTGGTAATTAGTCTAGGGCTTAAGAGTCTGAGACTCATGATTTCTGCAGTGTGAGAAGAGCAGAGCAGTTGTCAAATTTCCATCCTTGCATGTATTCAAAATTCTGAGCGAGGTCCCAAGCAACGTGGGTTAATGGTAAAGTTAGCCCTCCTTTGATTATGTGTTTGGATGTTTGATGTTCAGAGATCTCTTCCAACCTAAGCTATTGTATGAGTAGTCATCTTAAGAAGCCACACAGAAAGATTTTACAGGTGTATGAAACTAGTTTCTATCACAGAGGAATGGTCAGTGGAAAATTTTACCCAAAATGTCTCTCCTCAAACCAACTTGGATGTTTTGCTAGTGGCAAATTCAGCAAACTACTTGAACATATCTTTTAAGTGCTCTGCCGATTGATGGTCCTATAAAGGACTTACACAGTGATAGGAGATACAGGGAATCACGTACCAACTCTGCACTTGCTCATATTTCTGCAGGGAAAGATAGGATGTGAAACTGTCAGGACTTGGGGACTCTGATTTTTCTGTGATCTCTGGGGGCTGCCACCACTCTATTATCTCACAGCCCAGACTTAGTCCCACATAAACACTAAAACAGCTTTGCTGATTCTTTATTTACTTTCTTGATTCTAAATTTTTATGCATTTTCTAGTGAAAAAATATGAAGAGATAACTTCGTTGTCTTAAATATAATTTATGATACAATTGTAACAAAATGTGGAATTCCAATCTAAAATGAAAAAAGATGCCATAACAGCCTCTCTCTCTGCTAGTCATTATATTAAATATTCAATCCCATGTGAAAGTGGATCTGGAACTTGAGTATATATTTTACAGAAAATAATGTTGCTAATTAGTGGCTGGGGATGTAAAAGGTGTGGTGTGATGTTCTATACATAGCCGTGAAAAGGCTTGTCAGAATGTCGTGTGCAGGAGCATTTACCATTTTATAATCTAGCTCTGAAGCAGGAAATCTGTGCATGCAGAATACAGCTTACAGTAAATAGAATTCATGCTTCATTGAGAAGCCCATTATACCTGTCAAGCACTAGATAGAACTGTTCAGTGAAGTTATAATGTGCCCTGAGGTGTCACACACCATTGTAGGCTATACAGAGTTCAGTACAGAGACACTTCTGAGTGTGTTAAATCACCCAATAGTCATGAAACGGGCTGTTTCAGTATTTTACTGATTGTCTTTAATTTATTTTTATATGGAGCATTAAATACTTTAAACATGTCATAGCTAATTAAAAGATTAAGCCCAAAGTAATTTAATATACCCAGTTTTTGTATAGGCTTGTAGAAATGAATGTGAATTCTGACTATAAAGCAGTTTCATGAAGTGACACTTCATGTTACAAAAGGAAAAAAAAATAGTTTTAGGCCCTGCAGTTTCCTCCACTGCAATTCATCGTGGCCTCTTGAAGGGGAATAGAAGTTATGTAACTGAGTATTAGTGTTTGATTTGTGTTCAACATCATGTTGCTAACAGATAAGGATCAGTTCAACCCATCTGCAAACTTGATAGTTTGGGGTTTAGTTGGTGATTATTTTATGGCTGTTGATGAGCCAGAGAAGAGTTGTATCTTAATATGGTGAAGCCAGGTTATGCTAGCTTCTAGTCCTTTATGGTCCCACCAATGGTATCCTGTAATGGAATGTTGCTTTTAGGTTAACTTTTAAATTTCACTAGCTTGTTGAGGTAAGATCAAATCTGGTTTGTTTTCCTCATAATACTGATTTAACTGAAACCACACCTATGCTTAAAGAAACATTTAGTCCATGTTTTCCTCCTGTAATTTTAGCTGATGTAAGCTGTCATAGATTTGTTGGCTAAGATGAAGCTGCAGATTTGCTGTAGTGTGGATCAGGCCTATATTTAGAGACAAGATCGTTCTAGAGAAAGATGACACAGTTGATTTGACTGTGTTAAAGGTCTTACTTCATCAAAGCATATGTAAAATACCCAGAGCATAAATATAACTCAGATGTGCACACACACAATAGGATTAAAGAAGCCAAACATTTGCAAAGACTAACAAAAGCAGGTGTCAATATTCATACAGAGCCACCTAATCAGTCAACAGGTCAGTGTAATGAGGCATGCAGCAGTAAGTATTTGAATTGAGAAAATAAGTGAAAAAAGACTTCTGCTGAATTACTTTTGTGAAAACTACAACAGCATGCAGAGTTGGTGCAAACCATTTTATTTTAGTCACTTCACCCATTTATTTATACCAATAGAAGGTCTTGCATATGGTATTTTGCTGTGAAACACAAACAGGTATACAATATGATTCATGTCAATAGCTGCAAACAGTAAAAACAAAATGTATAACCAGGACTTGACTTAAGGCTTTTAAATAGCCTTTGCTTTTCCTTGAATCTTCTGTGTTTATTTTTTCCAATGTTGAAGTTGCATGGACATTAATTTATTAACTAAAGACAATTTTGTATACCACAGCTTTCATCCCAATATGATTGAGATTTACCTAAGTAGGTATTTCTTTGCTTAAGGTTGCAGGATGCAGTCTGTAGTTTTTACTTAAGAGTAGGAAAATATTCTTTGGCAAATAAAGGTTGCTAGAATGTGTAAAACCAGACTTTATATAGTTTGAAGAAAAAGCTGACTAGAATGACATTAATTGTATTATTTTCTAGATTGCACAAATTCTCCTCAACATTGGTGTGAACATTTCAGATGAAAAGTTTGAAGAGATATGGAAGGAAGCCTGTATGAAACATCAGAAAGAAGAAGTTTGTATAGAAAGCATCAGGAATGTACTGGATGAGATACATGGGTCACACACAAAAACCAGCTGATGATTCCTGTCTTTGGGCATTACAGTTATTTAAATTGACATCAGTTACAATTCTGATCCTGGATGCAATAAACTTTTTCAATAACCTGTGTTTACAGAAGTGAAGTTCACCATTTATTATCTTTCTGGATAGTGAGTTCACCACATACATATGAACCATACTACTATCATTGCAGTTAGTAGGAACTGATACCCTTAGGAGTAAGAGAGTATAAAGTGTGTTTGTAAATAGAATGCAAATATTTATCTTATGTTATTTTATCTTTTTTTTCAGTGTTTCTAAGTCTAAATAATAATTTGAGTGTGAAGAAGTTTAATTTTTTAAATTTTTTTTTTTCTTAGACTTTTTTGGAAGTGCTTAAGATAAATGTTTCAGGTATGCAAGACCTCTTATAGGTTATTATTATCATAGAATAGCATCTCATCGTGCTTCTAATGTTCTGCCACTTCTTGTCAACAATATAGTAGGTAAGAGATGTTGTTTTGATAAGTTATTTGGCAGGTTAAAAAGTTCTGTGAGAAAGTGCTTTACAGAAAGAAACAAAGAAAACTGCATAGACAGTGGTGTGGGATCTAAAGTGCTGTCAGATTCCATGAGAACCAAGGGATTAAGTAGTGCAAAACAAAAAGCCCAATTCTGTGGCACATTCTTTGTGAGCTCATGGCTATTAGGTAATAGGTTTCAGCTTTCACATATAAGAAAAAAGAATGGATATTTGAGGTGTATGTGCACATTAAGGAGTTGGAGAGGTATCTTCACCTGTGATCAATGTAGTTTCTTGGGAAGAAGGATGTTCATAAATGAAAAACACTCAAGGATCGTTACAGAAATCTCAATGAATGAATATGAAACTCCAAAAAGAATAAACAAGAGAAAGTAAATACTGCTAAAAGCTACAATTGAATTGGAATGTTCACTCTTCACCTGCGGTACTGAGCTTGGTATAAAACTTATGTTTTAATTGTCTTAATTGTTCAGTCTTGACAGTGAGAATGATTGCTTTTAGACTTTTTGAAAGTAATTGAAAAGAAAAAATCTTTGCCAAATGTAATCTTAACATACAGGATTTCAGGAAGAATATTGCTTTGTTGCCTACTGGTGCTTTAAATACCTTAAGATTTGAAGGATGATGCCAACCAAAAGTTTTACTGAGTTCTACAATGTAAGTAAAAATTCCATGTATCTTAAATACTAAGAACACTTAAAATTTCATTGTAACATTTTACTCACATGTTTGTTAAGACTCCTCGTTTGCCAGTGTTCTAGGAGTTTGTAATTTACTAGCTTGTTGTGAGATACACAGGCCAGACTCCATTGTTATCGTAGCATTAATAGTAGCTGTCTTGCATCAAGTAGACAGAATTTACTTTCTCGTATCTCCAGATGGGTGGTAGAAATGCAGCTTGGTGCAGGCAGGGTCTTTCCTGCTGTGAATGTTGTTCTGCACTGTTGTTGCCTTGCCTTTCCATCCTTCTGGAACTCTGTGCATGCACTGGGAAGCATGTAGGAAGCAGGTTGTGACTCTCTTAAGTGAAATCGTGACAGAAAGATGAAAGTACTGGTAATTTCAATTGAATTTATGATGTCAGGATTTCACTGCCTGCAGTGAAATTCTCTAAAACTCCTCTTCTGCTCATAGAAGATAGAAAGGAAGAATCCTCTACCTTAGTTCTGGTGTGCTTCCTAAAGCATCAGACAGAATTAGTTAAGTTTTCTCCCTCAGTAGAAAATTTTGGGTGAAAGATTTAAGTTCAGTTCAGGGAAAAAAAAAAAACAACAAACCAGATCTATGTGTGTGTATATATGAGATCTGTTGTGTTTGTTCAGCAGCTGGAAATTCTGTATACCCTATTTTTTTTTAATCTACTGTAAAGATACCCACTTTCATTCCTTTGGTTTCTGTAGAATCTTGTCTTTTGTCAATGAAATGCTGGAATTAACATTGTTCTTGGTCAGTCTGCTAATTAAACCTGGAATAAAGAAGGCTGATAAATCGTGGTTTAACTTTTTGCTGGGATGTTTCTAACCACAGACTTAAGGTTTCCTTTTGAGCCTGGTTGTGAAATGAACTGGAAATGGTATTCACCTAAACCTACCTCTTCTGAAGCTTTAAAGGATTAGTCACTGAACAGAGCTGTCAATTCTACTTGTAGGTGCTTCTTTTTCATCACAACATACATAGGAGGCCCCAGAAAGATTAAATCACTGTGACACAAACTTCTGTTACTTCTGTGGAGTTTCCCAATCCTTTTGTAAAATGCTCTATGCGCACACAGTCTTGGTGCCAGTTTTCGTGTTTGATTTCTGTTTGTTTTCCCAATGTGTGTGAATTCAATGGCATATTCATAGAGTTTAGAGTTGTAGGTTGTGTTCTGTGATTTTTTTTTTTTTTTTTTTATCATTCCCTTAACATACTCCAATTAACAGAAAATTTTAAAATGGCTTTCGTCTATATTGCCAGAGTAGTTGCTTTATCTAGGTATGGAGTTGATTTAACCAGGACAGCACACTGCCTTTCACTAACCCATGGGCTGTATCCAAGGCAAAGTTTTCCAGAAAGGATTAGCAAAACAACCTTCACTAGGACTCAAAAGCCATATGTGCTAAGAGCAAGTGTATGTATTTGGCACTTGAGCGAATTTGTTCTCTTAACAGTAATACTACAAAATCAGGAGGTTGTAAATATGTTGACTGAGACTTCATGGACAAAACTAGTAAATATTTTGGTAAAAATATCAGTGAGTTCTAGGTGCTTTGGGACAAATTTTCTTCACAGAATTTTCATGAAAGTAGACACTGTATTAAGGCATTCAAATGCTTGTGCATGATTTCTCTGTTAATCCCTCCTCTCTTTCACTACAGTATTTATTCAAATAATGGCATTTAATAATTATGCGTTTTTAACTGGCACTCTTAAAGGGACTGAGCGCCTCTTAACTCAGATATACTGGGTTTTGGGGACAGAGCGGGGAGGTCTTCCTCCCTACAGAGGTAGAGGTATGTTCTCCCCAGAAGCCATGCCAGGGACACTGACTTTAAATACCTGAAAACATCTTACCTGTAAAAGATAAGGCTAAGACTTGAATGTGCAAAATTACTTGTTATGCATTCTATGTTTCTGGCACTGAATCTTTAGAATGTGAATATTAGCACAGATGAGCGTACAGCTAGTATGACTTATTTGGCAGTGACTTGTGCTATGTAAAGCAGATGTTGGACTCTATTATCTGATGCAAAAATGTGTAATAAATTCTGGTTTAGGTGCTGGAAGATCCAGCCACCTCTCTTCCATAGAAATGTATGTACAAATAAATGTTGACCATGTCTTGATATTATTACTACATAACTTTAACAGATGTCTTTAAAAGATTAAGTAATTTTTTTTTTTTTTCAGTAAATTCAAAATTGCTGGTTTTCAGCTATTTACCTGATGCAAGTAACTTTCCTGGTCCTGGAACTCAGAAGTGAATGGCCAGTTTTGTTTGTTCGTTTGGCTGGTTTTGCTTTTAAACAACTGGGTGCTAAATAGAATGCTAATAACTCTTTATGCTAAGGAGAGCGTTTCAAATGGCTGTCTAAGCAGAAAAGGAGGTATTGGGGCAGAGTGCCCAGAAACATGATTTAATATGATTTGTTCAACAGATTTGAATAGGTAGGA
>VZTU01021865.1:953-13471 GCA_013400835.1 Zapornia atra | reverse complement strand
TCTGCCCTGATGATGGTTCATAAAGCATGCTATGGGGCGATTATAAAAGAATATGGCATACCACCTGTCTCCTGGTCAGAAATCCCATCTTACATTTAAAGCCATCAGAGGTTAATTGTCATTAATGTTTACTGCAGCCCATGGGATGTGGCTAAGTACACGACTACCACATATATTTTTCTGCAGTTACTTCCAGGTGTTTAAGGAAAAAGTCTTAATTTCTAAATGTCCTCACTGTATCTCCCACAATAGTTACACTACCCTGGGTAAGTGTAATTATCAATAAATTAGGAGCATCTGAGATATTATAGAAAAGGCTTAATTAAAAATCTTGGCAAAATACTAAAAAAAGACACAAAAAATATTATCCACAAGTTACTAGACCTGACATATAAACTAGCATACGCTTTTACTATAAGCACCTTGTAGGCTGTTAATATTTAAGCCTATGTTTCACCAACTGCTCTACTGAAAAGGTGGCTTATTTTTCTTAATAATGTAGATAAACATAAAGAAGTCATGTCACACAATGCTCAGCATCGTATTCTGTTGCCTTCTAAGAGATTAGCTTAAAAAAATAGCAAAATCTGCAACATCACTCTGAATCTAAAGTTTAAGTATAGTCAAGTGGGCTATGCCACAAGACATTTAAGTACAAGTGAAACTTAAAATGCAGGATGTCCAAGTAGATTTTTCCTTCAAACACTGTTTTACCTGATTTCCCTTTTGTGACCACCCCAGTGAAGAACAGCTGCTTCAAGTATACAGCTGAGACTAAAAGAGAAAAATTCTACAGATTAAATCATTGCTAGATGTTGTTCTGAAAGACTAAAATAGGAACTGAATATGAAAGTAATTAAAATACTTTAAAAAGAATACAAACATACAGAAGATAAAATTTACCTTTATCTAATAGTATCTTTGTTCACATCAATGTTCCTTTTGTTCTCTATTACACATTTAATCACACTTAGACATCAACCATAACAGCAAAAACTCAAATACTGAACTGATAATTAAAGACAGTAATATTTATAAGATGGTAGTTTATTCTGTAGATATGAACACTTAATTTAATGCACAAATACAATGACAGTAAAATTTCTTTTTAAAGATCAGAGGAGTGACATGCCAGTCACTCTTCAATTGAATAAGGCAGTAATTTTTGTTTTCAGAGCAGTAATAAAATTTTAATAGAATTACAAAGATAGAATGCTATTAACAGAAGCAACAATCTTTAGTAATGACAATTGGCAGTAGCATCCATATTAAGCTGCCATTTTTAAAGTACAGGATTTTTAGGAGACTGTGCCACAAGGGAAAAACTAGCTTGTTAAACATGAATTTTTAAAAAGCAAAACATGGCGGAACAATTTGGCACCAAATATACCCTCGAATGTCTCAGTACAGGAGGCAAGCTGAGTTTGCATTACCAGAAGTAATCAGGATGAGAACCATGAGGTGATACAGCATTGCTACTACCTGAGCTAGAAAAAGCAAAATAGGCTAGTAGAGAAAGTAGAAGAAAACCTCGTAAGCTCTACTTGTAAGATCAACCTCTTGCTCTTATGCCACATTATCTAAACAATCCAAAATATTTATCATTGTGATGACTGGTAAAAAACACATGGGTAGAGCACACATGCAACTTTGATGCTGACCAGAAAAGCAGGGAGTGTGATAGAGCAGTAATAAAAAATGAGGAAGGAAAGTTAACTGAGATGATCTAAATATAAAATAATTTGCTTCATTAGTGATCAACTCTACAAAACAACCACAAAATTGTTCTGCCAAGACATTCTCAGTCAGCTAGGATTCCTTTATTTACAAATGCATTTTAGTGTGTTACATCAACTTCTGAATTCAAACTCAACAAATAATAAATAAAGCTCTGTTTCTCCTGTGCCTCTAGTAACTTGGCCTTGAATGGGGACACAAGACTCTGAGCTCAGACAGAAAAGGAAACCAGTAATAGCTCTGACAGGCTATCCTAGAAATTTCTACCTTGGAGTGTGAGATGTTCAGTTTTTGGTAAAAATGTAGTTGTGTGTGTGTGTGTGTGTTACTTAAAATTACTAAATAAGGATTTCTCTGGAAATCCAAGAAGCATGCGAAACAATAGGCAAACCTCAGTATGAGAGGCCACCTGGCAATATTCACTGCTGAAAATAGGTTCTATTAAAAATAACAGAACAAACATGCATCGATATGATTGTATAGAGAAAGCAGAAGGAATAGACACCGGCAAAATAAAAAGTCAAGGCCTTCAAGTGGTTAATACTTAGTTCAGGTCACTTAAGATAAATGCGTTCATATGAATACATGCCCAGATACACCTGTGTTTATATATTTTCAAATTCAGGTTAAACCCAACTGGGATTTTTGCCTAAACAAAACTCATCAGAGTTGGTCCAGCTATGCATGTGAAGTTACAATAGCCTAACACACTTTCAGACTTTCAGATAATAGTGTTCAAAGATTCAAATAGCATTATGATAAAATTTGCCCCTTGGGCGTATGTCAGTTTAACTATCTGTTCTCATCAAGTTCTCAGTCTGCACTTGTTCTCAGTGGAGTGATTTAGGTTTAAAACATCTTTCAAACTGAACTTGATCTATGTTTTAATAGTAAGTAGCCTTCCTTATTCTTAAAGTCAAAGATCATAACTTCTTTGCATGACTATTTAAGCATAACTGTTTCTATTAGCAGTGATGGCTGTTAAAGAGCTTATAGTTGCCAAAGGAATCAATATAGAGTATCTAGAATCATGAAGGTGGAAAAATTATAGAAACATACTCTAAGTACCTCAGTTACCTTGGACTACTCCTTCACATCCTCAATTAGAATATTACTTTTGATATTTTTGCAGTAAATATTATATATGTTGGTTTTAAAATGTACCTATGTTTAATAACAGGTTAGAACATTATGTTTAATAAAATATACAATTTAGCTGCAAAAAATATGACTTTTAAAGTTTGTCACTAGATTTTATATTTCATAATGAGCTTAATAAAGAAGATATAAGGTTACTTTTAGACTTGATGAAAAACAATGAGGAGCTATGCTACCATTTTAGAAATTTGGCTTGTTAAAGATTATTGAAATTATTTTGGATCCAATGAAAACAATGCTGTCATACAGAATTTGCAACAAATATGCAAAGAGGTTGATGGATATGTGAGAAAATCTCTGTGAGTTAAAATGGGAACCAGGTTTGCTTAACTAAGACTTCAGGGACACAATTTCATAAATACAAGAAAAATATTTCATTAGCTTGTGATATCAAGAAGTTTTAGCAGGGTTTATGTAACATAAAAGAAGAGGTTTAGGATGGAGCTTGTATTCATTTGTCTTCTCTTATTACAGTGCAAACACTGCATGCTTAGCTTCATTCCTTTCTCTGTGAAGGAGGACTATGAATTAAACACAAAATTCTTCCTCCTGCCTACTAAAAGTCCCACAGTTAAACAACTCAAGAAACAGCTTCCAGTAAATAGCAGTGAATCCATCATGGGGAAGCTGACTGTACATCCAACAAACCTAAATTTGTGGGGGGAGAGGGAGCACCTCTTTTTTTTTTTGCTTTCAATCATTCAGAAAAAAAAAACCCAAACTACAACTATTTAAACAAAAGAAATATTTTCAAAATACAGCTCTCCCAAATATGTAATGTTCAAGTTGTCCTAGCAACTGAAAATGGAAAACTTCCAAAAGCAATGGCAAAGTGTTACTAACCCATTTACAAGAATATCCACATAATCCTTTTAAAAATAATTATTATCACAACATATTACCCCCAAAACAATGGGTCAGATTCATTAAAAGAGGACTCCATAACACTGACTATGCGTTCCCAGCCAGTGGAGAGGAAGGCAGCAGGGAAGAACCACACAACCTCCCTTCCCTATGAAGCAGCCTACAGCCAGCATGGCCCAAAACAGGCAGAAAAAGAGAAGGCTCTTGAGAACATGATTTGGTTTACAGGGTTTTCTGGAAGATCTCAGCTGTGTAAATCTTTATGAATAGACAGCTGGAATCTAACATTCCACCTCTGAAAAGGAGCAATAGTTCTGACACCTGCCTCTCTCAGGGTGTGGTGGGGAGAGAGCCCGTGTAAACAAGCTGACCAAGGGAAGGTTCAGTTTTCTTGTGCCTGTGTTTGTAAAAAAGGTCTTGGTCTAATGACCTTAAAATTCAAATTTTATGAGCTTGGAAGCTTATAATCTTTGACGCCAAAATTATCTGCTCAATTAAAGCATTTTAACTAAGCAAGAACTTGTTCAACTACATCGTTTCTCTAGGATAGATAATACAAGACAGCAGAATCTTACCAGTTTGAAGAGAAGGTATTTGAATATTTTTCTGTATGCAATTAAAGATTGCATTCACCTAGAAACCTATAGGAAACATTCTGTACGTAGAAGACTACATAGCTACTTTGACTTTGCATGGATTTTTGAAAGCTTCTGTTTATCTGAAGAAAAATTAGCCTCAAAGAGTGATAAAATAAACTACCTTCTTACCAAGGCACAGGTTTTGTCAACAAAACCCCCTGTACTAAAAGGTACTGAATTCTATGCTTTCTTTCTATCTATACTAAAATTCTCCTATACAATTTTCCAAGTAATTCTTAGAGTCCAGTACAGTACCTTCAACAAAGCTTTTCTGCGCAGCTGCCCTGATCACATCTTTGATCCCCTTCCATCCTATTTACCTCTATTTCTTGTTTCTACAATTAAGACTTACTGTTAGTCAGTCCCATTCAATTTTCCATATTCCAGATGTCCTTTTACTGTTGCCAGCTTCTGCTGCTACACTTATTCAAAACATCTTTCTCTTTCCTTTCCTGCATCCACTCTAAAATGGTGTGTAAAATTATGGTTGCACCTCTCAAATCCTTCATGAAGATACACAATGATGGCTAGTTGTGCGCACATTCTAGGTGTAAGTTTAAAAATATATAACTTATAAAGCAAAGTATTAAAAACTAGCAAACTGAGGAACTGGAAGCATCTATTTGTGTCTAAAAGACACAGATGGTCCTTTTTGGTTTTTTCTAAGGTTCTCTTCATTGTTATCTCAATATAGCTTGCTTTGATTATCTTGGAAATTCTTAGCAGTATTTTCAATCCTATATTTGGATAAAAAGCAACATAAAAATAACTCAGTTGTGTTTCACAGGCTCCAGTAAAAACTCTAAAAGGCAGGCTTACTTGTAGCAAAACCAAAATTTTGTCTATTGATTTACAGAAGGATTTTGTAAATACCACTACGTTATCTATTGATTTGACCAACTCATCTGCAGTTCAAAGCCCCACCACAAAAGTGACAGATTAAGAATACTGTAATGTCATATACTACAATACTTAAAGCCAAGATGATTTTTTTCCTAGTGGGGCAGAATTAACGGCACAGTTTGTTCTTCAGAGCACTATAACAGTATCTTTAGTCTAGATTTCCAAAGTTCCAAAGGTTCAGAATTGAAATGGCACAGGAATGATTTTAAACTGTTCAGCTGTTAGGCAGAATAATACAATTTATGTACAGACAACATTTTAAATATTGAACAATTTATGACTATGCCTCGATGGCAATATAGTAGAACCTTCTGTTCTAATTACAGAAAATCACTTCCCTATTACCATCTTTTGAAGTAGTGAATGGTGAGCTACTGACTTGCTGTAATACTTCCCAGCACAGAAATACTTTGTATAGTCACCAGTGACAAGTAGCAACTATTTAACTGTACCCAAGACTATCCAGTTGTTCTGAACAGAAGAGACTAACACATTCAGCTGAAACTGCAAAGAATTAAAGTGGCAGATGGTAATTACTGATACTGGAAGTAAGCCTGGATAAAGGTGGTTGGAACTTCAGTTTAATAAGATGTTGCATTCAGGGCATAAAACTCTCTTATGTTTAGATGGGAGTGTGGCGCATTATGGTCATATTAGAGAAAAAAATTACTTCTGCTAAAGCACAAATACCAACTTTCCTTGTATATTTCTTTTTCTAAAACTTGATTAAGCCATGAGATAACTGTAGACCATGATGGCACGTGTATCACCAGATGAAATTCCCTTTCCATATGTAGACATGGAAGTCTGATTTCCATTTCATTATCTTTCAAATAGTGATGAAGTGATGGCTATTTACTTGACATTTTATTCCACAATCTTAAGAACATGAGACACTAGATTGAATGCATGTGTCTAATTCTCAGTTTGTGCATGTGGAAGCCAGAGAAAGAGAGGCTGTAAGTTAAATAAATTTAGGTGTGGAGATTTAGGTGTGGAGTTTTAGAAGTCCCCAGTGACTTTCCAGCAATACAAATAAAATAATCCCTCTAGCATATGCGATTCCTGCCATTTCACTAGAAGCAACTAACTCAACGAGACAGAATGAAGGCCAGTTACATGTGCCATTTGACAACTTCAATGCACTAACCACTACAATAATTTATGCAACACTCCTTTGCATACCGTGGGTTCTAGAAAGCCAGTTTTCAAAGTGGTTATGTAAGTAAAAACACTAGATTCTGAAACCATGCACTCTGTTATCTGTTGACCATGTTTAAGACTGTCCCAATAATAGACTTGGGAGACACCAGAAAAAAATACCAGTCTTTTGGCGTTAACATTACAGTAGATGCATCATAGTGATGCCTGCAGATTAGAAATCTAGAGCTGATAAAAGACACTGAGAAAAAGCAAAATATCTACTCACAGATATGATATTTTTCTGCATTGATCATAAAGATGCCAAAACACTCTTTTTGTAAATTCCTTTTAGGATTAATCTAAATGTTGTAGTCATAGCAGCATGACTGGATGACCAGGACAAGTTACAAGTCCAAAGTAATAAAGAAACAACTGTCAGCATTCTCCAACCTATGTTTTATCTTGTAGTCCATTTAACAAATTCATCCTCATATTAAAACACTGAACAGGATGTAATTGTTCCAGACTACATCATTTAGCCCACCCACTAGGTCTCAGACCAGTGTCACCACAAAACTGTCTGTCAAGGAGTGTTCCCAGAATCCCCAACTGTGGTAGACATTAAACAGCTTCACCAAGTTTTCATTTTTTTAATAAAAATAACTTTTCTGTGTACTGAAGACCGTTTGTTTAGAATGACTGACAAACTTTAAAATTGCATGCAACTCAGTTGAGATGATAGGATCATGGAATTGTTTCAGTTGGAAAAGACCTTTAAGATCATCAAGTCCAACCGTTTACCTAGCACAGCCAAGTTCACCACTAAACCATGTCCCTAAGCACCACATTTAATTGTCTTTTAAATACCTCCAGGGATGGTGACTCAATCACTTCTCCTGGCAGCCCCTTGCAATGCTTGAATGACCCTGGAAGTGTGGAATGCTTAATTACATAACAAGAGGGAATTACACTGGTTTTCTTTGAACCTTTACACAAACGTTTGTTTAACCACTTCAAACTCTGTTATCCCAAGCCATCTACTTTTTATGTGATTTTAGGTTCAATTTATTAAATACACAGATCCTTACTGCTTCTCCCATCAACCCATTGAGAGACACGTCTTTCCAAGAGTGTTTTCTACCTGAGACAGCTAAGTTAGATTTCAACTTTCTAAGCATTAGGCCCAATGCTTTAACCGGTTTCATGCTTATTTCTAGAATGGTTTTTCAGTGACATAGAAATTATTCTAGAAAGTAACATGTCCAGAAGTACAGATTACATACATATATTTCTAGAGTACACTGTTATTCTTTTAACCTACTGGCCTTTAGGTTCTGTGTGACCAGCATGACCAGCAGGTCAAGGGAGATGATTCTGCCCCTCTGCTCTGGTGAGACCCCCACCTGGATTACTGCATAATTACTCTGTGCCCCCCGGTACAAGAAAGACATCGAGCTGCTGGAGAGAGTCCAGGGGAGGTCCACAAAGATGATCAGAAGGTTGAAGCACCTCTCCTACGAAGACAGGTTGAGAGAATTGGGGTTGTTTAGCCTGGAGAAGAACACTCTCTGGGGAGACCTTAGAGCAGCCTTTCGGTACAAAAAGGGGGCTTACAGGAAAGCTGGGGAGGGGCTGTTTATCCAGGAGTGTACTGATAGGAAAAGGGGTAATGGGTTTAAGGTAAAAGAGGATACATTTAGATTAGGAAGAAATTCTTCATTCTGAGGGTGGCAAGGCACTGGAATGAGCGGCCCATTGAAGCTGTGGATGCCTCCTCCCTGACAGCATTTCAAGGCCAGGTTGGATGGGGATTTGGGCAACCTTGTCTTGTAGAGTGTGTCCCTGCCCATAGCAGGGCAGTTAGAACTAGATGCTCTTTGAGGTCACTTCCAACCCAATTCATTCTATGATTCTGTGTTATGCTCTAAACTGTTACACACACCACAAAACAAATCCCAAAACAGAACTTAAATCAAATATTTACTTGCAAAACAAAAATACACCATTCAAAAAATTATGGTCATGAAATTACAGAATCACAGAATCGTAGGGGTTGGAAGGGACCTTGAGAGATCATCGGGTCCAACCCCCCTGCCAAAGCAGCTCCCTAGCTCACATTGCACAGATAGGTGTCCAGATGAGTCTTGAACATCTCCAGAGAAGGAGACTCCACCACCTCCCTGGGCAGCCTGTCCCAGGGCTCTGTCACCCTCACTGTGTAAAAGTTCTTCCGCATGTTGGTGTGGAACTTCCTGTGCTCCAATTTGCAGCCATTGCCCCTTGTCCTGTCCCCACAGACCACTGAAAAGGGTCTGAAATTATGGTCCAAATGCATGCTGGGAGTAGAACTTACAACTGATGCTAAGAACACTATACCATAGAATTTTGAATGGAGAATGTCAACTATGCACAAATGCTATTATGATCTGTATATTTTTCAAGGATATTAGTTGATGATTAATGTATAAGTTCTCCTGTAAGCAATAAATTTTTCTACCAAACTATGAGTAATATTGATCATGATAATATTCAGGCAATAACACTCACAGCCACTAGGTAACAAACTACATCTTAATTTTCAATAATACGCTTTACGGTTTATTGGAAGCAATACTGTTCCAATAGGCCTTTCTTGATGGAGAAGTGGCCCAATTTTGAGAATAGTTATAAAATAAGCAGTCTTGGACATCTCTAGAAGGTGAAAAACCACAAGATACACAAATGTATGCAAATATTCTTCCTATTTTCCAGATATTTTAGAATATTTTTTAATATTTCCATCAGGAGAAAACCCCTACTGTTAGCTAAGTCAGATGTTTGTATGTCTTGTTTACTATGCATAATTAGATCAGTACTTGTTGATTCTTAGATTTAATTTTAAAAGGTACTTCTCAATGGGGTGAGAAGGCAAAATCTTGTATACTCCAATTAAAGCAGAACACAGCCATCATTTGTTTTCAAAAATGACAAAATAATAGTTTTAGTAAATAATTAAAGAAGAGTTCACACTATTTTTCTAAGATCGTATAGATAATGCAATACACTAGAAGAACTTGGGTATCAGAAAATCACTTAAATCTTGTAAAGCAGTAACTAGAAGCCACTCTGAAACTTACATACAATAAAATTAAAAATTTAATAAGCAAAATCTTAATCCTTGAATACCAATGTTGGCGATGTATTTCTAGATTGCAACATGTCTCTCTCTCCTTTCCACTCTCCATTGCTTTCATAAAAGATACCATAGCACTATGAAAACATGTTTTAAAAGTCCTAAGGGAAAACTTTCCTAGGGTCTTTGAAATGCCTCCTTTTCCTACTTCTTTACAGATTTATAATACCAACACTGTTCCTATAGTTTCTCAAAAAAGGCAAAAAGAAAAATACCCTCTAGATATAATCTTTAGATTTCCAATTATACTTCTCAGGTTGTTCTCAGCTTTTGAAATAAATAAATGCAAACTGAAATCTACAGTTATATTATGAACTGTATTTTAATTTTAGTAATCTTTCAGCATGAAGTAGATGGTATTTGACTACTATTGCCCATGTTTACTAGAATCATAAATTGATGTGATTTAATGAAAAAAATAACTCCAAAATACTCTTTTTTGTTATTTTTTTGTCTACTTGTGTTTTTACTTAACTGTAGGCACAAAAAATGGCATTGCTTCATGTTTCTATCACTATGATAAAAAGTACAGGACAAGGAGACACCACATATCTATACAAAAAATTTACTGCAACATAAACCATGCCTCCATTTCTCTCTTTTCAAGCAAATATTTCAGTACAATCTTTTCACACTAGGGGCTCCATAATTTTCATAGCAAAATCAAGCTAGATTTTAGAACACTTTTGTGTAATTTTTTTTGATTAAACAGACATTTGGCCATGGATGAGCCAAGCTATTTAAAGATATATGGTCATATTATTGATGAGATAGAAACTCTGAGCTAGTTTGTTTACTTTAGTTTATGTAACTGTGCAATGAAATGTTGCTCCACCATCTTCCTAAGATAAGAGTTGTGCAGCACAGAAGCATTTTCCAACATGCACGTGACAAGGGATATCAGTTTAAATTGTGTTCCCTGCGTATTGGTCTTTTCCTGTATTTTTGTTTCATTGTTATCCTTGGCTCTTCCTCCACCATCTCTAAGATCATTCTTGCCATGTAGAATTATGGTAGGAAAACACCAGAATATTTTATGTAATCCTAGCAAGAGTAACTCTACAAACTACTCTCTAGGAAGCGCTGAATATCAATGCAAAGAATTATTTGGCATCAGAATCTGAAAGTATACTCAGCACAAGCATCTCTTTTATTTCTAGAAACATGGATCTTGAATTTTTCTATAAATTTCAGCCTGCTGCATGCCAAGACGTTAAGAGTTACTGGATTGCTCTGCTGCATATTCTTTGCCTAGAAAGCACTAGAAAAAAATCAACACTTTCCAGTACACCCTCCCCCAACCACCTTTGCTTACTACTGATGGTAAAGAAAAGTTTCTAAATGTATTCTAAAATGCTCTAACAAATATTAAATTTGGCAATTGGTAAGTACTATAGCCCTCTTTAATAATTAATATCTGCAAAATGATGATAGGTGTTAATACCTTGCTCTTGTTGTACTCATTGTATTCAACACATGCACTGTTACAGAGGACTTAAACTCAGAGCAAAAAGATTTGCGAAAAGGCATATGACCTTCTTCCCACTACAATGGCCATCCCCTAATTAAGCAATGCATCTGATAGTCATTAACAGGAATGAGATAATGAATCACTTTCTCTCTTCTTTGTTAATTTGCTGTAACCAAGCGGCTAATGGATGTCAGAGCTGAGTGATTGCACTGATTATAGTGATTTATAGTTGCAACAAAACAATTTAAAACCATTCTGATTATTCATGTTAAAGATGCTTTATGTTTTGTTTACTAAATGTTTTATGTTCCCCCTCGTGCCCCTCTACACACAATGAGACAGGTCTTCCTGGAAAACTTGAAAGTTCTAAGATTTTTTATTGTTTCAGAGTAAGACATTTCATTTTGTTTATTTAAAAAAAAAAAAAGTTTACCCAGTAGAAATGAAAAGCCTTAGGGTGGAAAGAAAACTTCAGTGGAGCCTAGTTCAAAAGAAGACGGAAATAAGAGGAAATAAGGCAAACTTCAAGTCACTTACCTTAGGGCTCCCAGTCCCTTCCTCATTCTCTGCAGACACATCAGTAGCCAGTATCTCTGCTTTGATGATATCCAGAGCCCTAAGAATCCAGCTGTGTTGCCGTTTGATTTGCCTCTGTAGTTCCTTCCATTGACTTGCAATCATCTGCAGCATGTCCTTCAGTCCTTCTCCAAAATGAAGGGGAAACAAGTAAAAGCTGTAAACTCAACTGCATCTTTAAATATTATTTTTTATTCAAAGAAGTAGCAGGATATTTAAAGAAATAAATGCAAGAAGAATTTTAATGCATTTTCTCAGCAATAAATCCAAGTTCATGTTGCAAAACAATGCTACAGGGTCAAAACATTTCTTTTAGCCATCATGTTAAATTCTGATTATGTGTCAACTGACAATTTCAAGAAAAGGAAAATCCCACATTAACTGTGATTTCTATGCAGTAGGGAGTGCTATGGTAATCTCACCCTCTAATATCTACTCTCTATTGTGAAACAATTCAAGGTTTTCCAAATAAATTTTTCGTACCTCCAACTCCTATAAATATTTTCTGTAGTTTACAAATTACCATTTTCTAAGTATTTGATGACATGCACTACCCTTCTCTGCTACCTTTTTGTAACCATCCATAGAAGTCATTCATTTGCTACAGCTCTCACATTAAACAGGTCTGTATGATGCTGTGAAACAATAGAGGCACAATGTGTAACACAAACAGAAAACAGTAGACTGAAGGATGACTTCAACCTCGATGAAAAGTGTGCTAAACAGGCCAAAATTAAGATGGCATTCTATAGCAGTAGATGCTGATTAAAAGCCCATTATGATACTACTCAGGCAAATAACTAAAAATATGGGGGGGTGGGGACAGAAAAGGGGAAATCATTGTATCTCTCCCTCT
>VZTU01021864.1:35045-46669 GCA_013400835.1 Zapornia atra | reverse complement strand
TAGCACTGCACAGGACTGAAAAATAGCATTTACATTGTTCTGAAGATGAAAAATTCAATGCAGGTATAGACTAACTGTGCTCCTCCTGGACAGCTTCCTATTATTCACTATGATCTGATATATTTTTCAGTCCTTAGTTATGCAAGTTAAATAAAAATTAAGAGAACCCTTATAATGTTAATATTCAATAATAGCATATAGTTTCAGTGGTAGTAGAAAGCTACACCAAATAAAACACAATCAGGTTGACAGATAAGTAAATTAATGTTTAAGAGTATCCATTTCATGGCGTGTGCTGCTGGGAGAATCAGATGGATAAATATGACCTGACAGTCTCTGTGATGTGCTTCCTAAACAGGCCATCTTATGTGAACAAAGAAAAGACGACCTAGAGTCAACCTCTTGCAAGCCATGCCTGGTCACAGGGAACCTAGAATAGCCCAGACAGATGCTGACTGGACAATGCTGCTGTAATAGCAGAGACAGGAAAAGATAAAAGGAACAGATTTTGAAAAATGATAGACAACAGGATCCAAGTTTAGGAAAATACGGTTGTGTCAAGCCTTTGGGGAAAACCTTGTTGATTACGTTAAAAGCAAAGCATGTGAGAATAATTATTTAGTAGTTGCACAAGCCTATATAAAGTTGCACATAGGGGAAAAGAAAAAGGAAAAACACTGCAGTCACCCAAGTCCACCTAAGTACTCCTACGTAGCGCAAATGCAAAAACATTTCAAAACAAACAGCCAAAAATCCTAACAGGTCATACTTACATTCCAGATACTAACGACACTTTGAAAACATGTTGAACAGTAGAAGATGGATTGCCTAAAGCCACGTTAAGTGCTCTGTCAATGCTGAATGCCACTTGACGAAGATAGTTTTCTGGATGCTGTCCGAAACCATCATATGGTACGTAGAGGTAAGGAAAGATACCATGTAAGTGGAGACAAGTCTTCTGACCTAAAAAGAAAAGGCAAACATTAAGTTTCCAATGACTACACCTTTTTCTTCTTTTAAGTAGTCCCTAAATTTTAATATTTTTCCAGGTTACTTTCAGGTTCTGCAGACAGGATAAATTTATGGAACAAGTTCAGGTACATTTCAAACAAAAAGTACCAACTTAGAACAGGTCTTACATTTGATTCATTGACAACAGCAATACAGAACAGACAGGGTTACACGACATACACAGTGGCAAAATAAAAGCATAATCCCAATTATTTTCTTCGTGGCAATATCACAAAACTCCTCTAAGAATAATTTTGCATCAGATCCTGCTCACCACCCATCCAGTCCCAAGAACTGTTCAATGAAACTGATCAATGAAAAAATTTTCACAGAAAAATACTATAGGCACATGTTGCTGATTATCCTATCATTATGGTGTAGTGGGGGGTTAAGTAGACCATCTTGCATTTTGTTTGGATAAACATCCTCCATGCAAATAGCAAAACAGTATCTAAGGGCCTTGCTTTCATCAGCCAGGAAACAAAAATACTACAAGGAGGCAGCACAACTTCACTGGTCCATAAGACCGATTAAAAAACTCCTAAAAAGTCACCTCTTTCAAACTGAGGTTACCTCTCAGCACATAGACCTTGTCTGAACTACTTACACTCATTCATTACCCACACTGGTGCAGCACTGGACACCTAGTGAAAGACAGCTGTAAATCCATCAAAGCACAAGAAGAACAGACCTTCATAATCAGGACTGCTTGCAAATCATTACACCTGTGAAGTGCATGCTTCCAAACACCACAAACAGAGTAACAGTATTTTTTTTTTACTGGGGGTCAGATGTGTTGTACTTTCTTCAAATATTTATCAGACCTTCACATAATGTCTACAGGTGAAAGTGCTCCAAGGATGGTAGTACAAGTTCATCTTCCAAGGCGGACTGTATTCTACTCACAAGTCACCCCAATCGTATTGCTTCAGCAATCTTTAAATACAACCTGCATCTGCATTCATAATGTTGAGGTCATCGTGTATGATGAATTCTGCCCATGCTTTTAAGCTATTTCAGGAGAAGAAATTTCTTATTTAGGTATGATATACTTAAAATAATAATACACTAAGGAAAAGGGGAAACTAGAAGAAAATACTAAGTAGAGGGGTTTTAAAGTGGCAAAATAAAAGACAGTAACAGCTTTATATGGCAGGAAAACCTCTGCCCCCTTATGTGGGAAAAGTCATTTATTAGCATGTGATCTGAGAGTATTGATCTCTGCACAGGTAGCAGACCATTTATTTTCTGTACAGAGTCACCAACAAATCTGAGTGTTTACTCATGGTTGTACTTAAGACTGACTTTGAAATAAAGGCTCCACGTTCCCCCCCCCCAAATAATAATTAACAGAAAATTAGTACTTGTTTAAAACTCTACAGTTCCTCTATTCACTTTTTGGGTTGTTTTCTTGTTGTGTGGGGTTTTTTTTCCCTGTTGAGTTGGGAGGGAGTGGTGGCACTGGATTTTTAAAAATGTATGCCAGGATCATGTTCAAGGAGAAATTAAAATAAATTTCTACATATTACTTGTCTGAATGCCTACTGAAGCTTTTGAAAAGCAAGTGAACAAACCAATCCACCTCAATCTATATTTGATATTGGAGCTACAAAATAATAATTTCTGGCAAGCATATACATCTATCCCCCTATGAATTTTATAAACTCAGGTGTTCGCTACCCACAACTTGTCAGACTAAACCATTCTGTACTTACTTTTTCTTTTTAAACTAATGGCTATGAACTCTTGTCCTTTTGATAACACTTTCCTTTAATGGCTGCCCAACTATTCTGAGTTATAGTTAATTTATGTTTCTCCAGAAATCAAAATTACAAACCACCAGAATAAACAGAACTGTGAGACAGTCTAAACTTTCTGTACTTAAGTTCAGGAAGACAATTCCTTCCTTGCAAGACAATTAACTAATTAATAGCTAGCACCTGATTAAGTTAATTTTTAAAAATCCATTCAAATTTTTTTTAAAAAATCCATTTCTACTGTAGCTGTTTAGCAGTTCTTACCGAACTGTAATGTCATTTTATTGTGTAATTAAAAAAAAAACACATGTGAAGAAAGATTTCTTCTATTTCTTCCAGTCCCCTTTGCCCTGCACTCCCATTTATGTGCAAAAGCCCATGAAAAACGCAATAGCTTCCAAGCGACTGAAGAGTCAAATTACCACTGAACTCCAGGGAAATCTTACAAAACATACACACTGAGCTGCTTTTCATTTCTGATTCTGCCAAGAAAGCAAACAAGCCACTGCTGATCTAAGACTCCTATTAGTCCAGCAGCTGTCAAGTCACATGGCTTTATACTGCTACTCACTTTGATCCTTGTTAGCATTGACTCATTTACTATGATATTTGGTTATACTGCTATTTTTATTTACAATCCACGTTACTACTAGTCTTACCCTGCTAGCGTTAGGAAGAGAGTCATTTGCTTCCATCATTTAAATAAAAGCATCACACTGCACCAAATGTCCTTGTGTTGAACCTGAAGCTCAGACTCCCAGTAATAGCAACCATGGTTTGCACTAAGCCGTTACAATTTCTCGTGGATTCTTTCCAACAGAGCCATAAGGAGAAAAAAAGATCTACCCACTGAGGATCTCAGGCCACACAGACTTATCAATTAACATAAATTTAAAACTTGGCTTGGGATAAGGTTAAGAAGTTTTATGTTGTGAATGTGTCAATCTTATGTTTCTATTTCTTTTCAGAGATACAGACAGAAGCAAATTTGTACTACTGGAACAGCAGCAACCCCAGCAACCGCTACAGCGACCAGCAGATGGGTTTTTTACATCTATTCACCAGTTTCTTTACCTCTGTAGAATCAATAGAAGTTGTGTTCAACAGGAGGTTCTGCAGAAAAGCCACACAGTTTATACAATTGCCTGCCCGATGTAAAACTGGATGCCTGGAGGCAACTCCCAGAGCTTTCCGATATGACAGGCTGTGGGCCCACCACGGGCCTCCTGCACACACGTACCACAACCATTCTGTGCACAAGCAGCACACACAACGTCTCTATTAACAAATGAGCATAATGTGTTCGTAAATGCCAGGACTGGTGGTGGTGATGGTTTCTCACAAGAAGTGCTGCTCTAACACAGGAACAGGCAATACACAAAACCGTGAGACGCTATGGAGATGCTCAACTAGCAAACTCGCTATTTTCTCTGGTAAGAAGAAACAACAAACTAAATGTTGATACGGATGAACAGCCAGAAAAACAATGAATCAATACTTTAAAAAATGATATAAATGCAGTANACAAAACCAAGTGGCATAAATGTTACTGAAGTATTAGACCAAAATACAGGACTTTGCATACTTGAAACTCACACATGACAGAGATTAAGAAAGTCAGACTGCTATTTTTTATTAGAAGATAGTTGCCATATGCATTACTACTCGGAACAAGTACCAAGCATAACCCTTCAGCCACTGTATCATTTTAAGTATGACAAGAAAAATCTGCAGCAACCCTAAGAGAGAAATTTTCAATATCATTAGAAGAGCACTGAAACCAGTAAGATAAAGGAATGCAAAGCTGCTCAACAACTACTCAAGAAGATGGAAGAACTGATGTCTTCGGACAACCAGAATTGTCAGTCAGGATGATCTGCTATGGATAAAACAGATGCAATCTATATAGAATCCCAGAATGGTTGAGGTTGGATGGGACCTCTGGAGGTCATCTGGTCAAGCTCCCTGCCCAAGCATATGAACACCTAAGTTCACAGTACAGCAAGCTAGAGAACCTGAGAATTATTATTCAACTGTCCTCAGAGAAGTGATTTCCCCATTTGAAAAACACTGTTTTGCTTTAAACTTCTAAAAATTTCTTTCCACTAAGACCAAACTGGGCAATCTTTTGTACAAAAGGAAAATGTGAAAAATTATTAATATGATAAGGTCCTTTCATGTCCAGTTCAGGGTAAAGTTTACAAACAAGTTAGGTGCTCCTTGTCTAAGGGTTCACCACAGCTAACACATGAAAATCTATGTATATATTTGAGGAGGAAAAGACAGACATCCATGTTTTCTGGGTCTAATTCCACACACAGATAACTACCTGCTGGCTCATATTCCAGCGAGTGGAGAGCTCATGCAGATACTGTGCCCAGTTATCTCCTCTGGAAGACTTCTACTCTCATAAGAGGAGTGCCTGAAGATAGCATGTAGGTGATCCTAAAGCAATGCAGTTTATAGCCTAGAAAATGAAAAGTATATTGAAATTTACCGAGTCTACAATTCACTACTGAGGCCAAGGCACCCCAAAGAAATCACACATTAGGTTCTATGATCTGTGCTGCTTACGAATAGTCAAACCCAACATTTTCACATTAGACTGACCTAATCTCAAGGCTACAAGCAAAGCCCTACAGACCTGAATTTGCACCACCACAGACAGGAACACAAGATTTTTATAGTAAGAGCCTGAATACACAGCTCAGGGGTGCTTCAGCCTCATTGTTTATGCATTTGATAGGGTGATTCAGAAACATAAAATTCCTGCATGTGAGACTTCTAACAAAGGAGAGCATGTCCTACTGTTGTGAGACAGGTTTACTATAGTTTTATAATGATACTCAAAGCTATTTAGATCCTACCCTGTAATTCTCAGTTTAAGAACCAGCTACAGAAGTCTCACAAACTGAAGTCAATCCTGGAAACATTTTGAATAGATACCATCTCACTTAGTATTTAGAAAACTAAAATTAAATCTAGATAAATATGAGTTCAGGAAACAGTTCAGTGGTGGTTCACATGAAAGTGTATTTTGCTGTGATATTTCTGCCACGGAACAGCTGATCCCATTGTAAGAAGCTAAGCAGAGCTGTGGGAAACAACTACACAGAATCCACTCCTACATGTAAATGAACAGCCAGTTTTGCTGAAACTCTGAAACTGTTACTTCAGTTGCTGAATGGCAATCCATTTCTCCCAGACCGCTGTAAAATACAATGGGGTGGCAGTAAAATGGAGAATACAGCAGCACTTAAGTATGTGGCAAACCCCCAAGATTTTAGGAAAATTCTGGGTGGAAATTGAAAGAAAAAGTATGCAGAAGATAGAAGACAGAGGGCTTTTTATATAGTTGCCATCTACCAAAGGTACTTTAAGTACAGTTTTGTAAAGTGTCAGGACTAATTAAATGTGGACAGTATTAGCAGAAGAATACATGCGAACACATCAAGCGTGTCACTAAAGGCTGAACAGTTGTAAGGCGTTTCCTTCCTTTAACAGCAAGAGTAGAGCAAAGTCATTAGAATCCAAAACCATTAGAAACCTCCTTTAAAAGATTAGTAAGTATTTTAACTAACTGTTGAACCATCTAGATTAAAAAAAAGAAACTGAACCCCGAACTATGAATGCTGACGACTAGAGAGAGTGGGAAAAGTAACAATCCTGTTACAAAAACAATTCAAAAAAAGAAAATTTGGAAATGGGATAAATATTAGACCCCAATTACAAGGTAATTTCTTTCCTACAATAAAAATTACCATGTCACAGGCAATCTCACTTCTGCTTTCTTCAGGAACAGACTTCAGAGTACGTGTAACATGAGCATCTTCTGCACAGTTTAGACGGTGCTTTAAATTTAAGGTATGTCACTCACTGGAATGGGCTTGTCAAGACATTGATCACTGGCTATCACTTTAGAACTGAGCAACTGCAAGTGGATAGGACTCAATTACTTTATAGTGCTAACACAGCCTATGAAATTAAAGTCACCATTCTTTACCACTCCCAGAAAGGAAATAAATCACATACCCAGACTGATACAAGTCAGGTAATGCTCTGATGAAGACAAATCCCTTCCCTAGCAAAACTTGGGAAGGCCTTTTGCTCTTAAAAATGTTTGCTGTGTCATTCAAAACCATGCATTTAATCTTCTAACGTCAAAGAGTTCCTTAATAGTCTAATTCATTCATGTAACTTCTTCAGTGAGTGAAACTCTCAACTTTTTCCCCAGAGTACTGAAATCAAAACATCTTTTTTCCAAGGGGTGAGAAAAAAGGGAGGAATACACACATTGTGGTCTTAAATACTGGATACTAGAGAAACAAGAATAATAAAATAATGTTTTGCAGCAGCAGATATTCTAAAAAAACCCAAACCAAAACCCGAGCCCGAAGACGATATTTCATATATAATATTACATATTTGTGTCTTCTTTTTTCTCTAGTATGTGAGAAAATGTTTATTTCAGTAACATTTACAAATAGGACAAAAAATATTTTTCATTACATGTGTTGGTATCCAAATGGAGTATTTATTTATAATTCTTTATTTAGTAACTGTGTCTTATATTATACCTCACTCTCACGAAAAGGAAAAAAAAAAAGAGCTTTTCCTAGTGGATAATGTGGGCCTGTGACTCATTACAACTGGATTATTCCTCACCCTTGATGTAGAGATCCTTAGAGAGGGAGAAGCGTTGGGTTTTCCATCTGTAATTTAAAATTAGAAGTCTCTATAATTAGGCACATACTGAAGTAATACCTAGCCTAGAATCAAAGAGACGAGTTCAATTCCAGTCTATGGAGACTTCATGTGTGGCCTTGGGCAAGTTGCTTACCATAGATGATTCACTTTCTCACTGTGAAGTGAACGAAGCAATACTTTCATATCTGAAAAATCTGTTAAAGCAATAAATATACAAGAGGAACACTCTGAAACTAAAAGAAGACATGTTGCAGGAATGGCTAGAAGACACAATGGCTAGGAAGACACAGGAGAAAGTGTTCAAATGAGCAGCAGTATCCTACTCAGGGCACTGACACATGTGTCTCAGCAAGACTTCAAGAATGGAAAGAGAACTTTCATGAGTAATCTGTAGGCCTAGAAACACACTACTGAACGTATTATTCTTCCAATAACTGGCCCTTTACATCTTTTTCTCTCACCCTACTAAACCCTGCAATTGTACTCAGTTTCTTTAACACTTTTCCATCAGCAAAATTGAAATAACCTGACCATATGAAAATACAGGACCTCAATCTTCCATCTATGGGATGGCTCAGTGCAACAAGAAAAGCAAGTAAACAGATTTGATCTTCCATTATGGGGGCAAACTAAGGTGAGCGAAAAGCAGAACATTCATATGTAAAGTTGAATTACGCTTAAAAAAAAAAAGAATCCAAACATGTAAGATGCCTAAATACACTTCTAGAAGGAAAAAAGGTAAAATACTAGTATGATGAGAAATTTCTCTATATATTAAAAAACCAAAGATCAAAATCTGGAATAAGCTCCACACCACTTCAGTAGGGTCCTGGAAGAAGGTAAGGAGATCTCACAGACTCTGGGCAGTTCCTAGATTCAACTAAGAAATCCACAAGCTTCCTTAAATCCATTATCTTCCAAAGGACAAATACCTCTCAAGTTCTCTACTAAGTGTTTCAGGTCCCAAGGTGTAGAGGTTTGAGAACCCTGGAACAGATGCCTCTACTGCTCAGAGGTTCAAAGATAACAGCATAGGTGCCACCAAACAAAATTATATTTAAAATACTGATTTTTACTGAGTGCCTAAGCACAGGCTTCAGTTGTCACATCTCCAACTGATACCTATTCCATTAATTTGCTCACAGACAGCTTTTTATATAAGTTGCCTTAGTAATTTGAAACATTGAGCCCAAGAGACCACCTGGTTCACCGAGCCTTGTCTTCTCCAGTCTAGAAAGCCATGCAATGATCACACAAAACTGAAATTCCATTAGCTATTTGAACTGTGGGGTACCTACAGGACAAGTAGTCTTTGAGGCCTCTCAGGCTAGTGTTTACATTGGGCATTCCTGTTAATGGAAATATCAACTGAAAGCCCCAAATGTAAGGTTACCTTTGTCTTACTGTGAATTTTTATCATGGTTTTTTTTTTAATTCCAATATGCAAGAGAGGCTCTGTTATTCATTTTCACATAAATAACAAGCAAAACCAAAGAAAAGCATAAAAATTGAGATAGCTTATTTATTATGTCAACTTAGTGAAGATGTTCTGATGATCTGCATAAAACCACCTCCCCTCCTACCTTGAATTGTTTAGGCCCTTTTATGAATTCCTGCTGTGACATTAGAAAACAATCTGGTCTCAAATTTCAGAACTAGTCATAAACCTAGCCATTTCTAGGATGTACAGATCCATCATCAGAAAGGAACAGTTATTACCCACAGTTATCACCAAGCAAAATACCTGACTTTATAGTGGAGATTGTGGGAAAAATGTAACTCATGAAATTTATTATTATGCAGTCAAACTAGAACCAGGTAAGTCCACAGATGCAGAACATAATTTAGAAGTACAAGTCTCCTGAAATAATGGCGATGAAAGTTGAGGATGAGTCAAGGATGAGCTATACAAACCGTTTTTCACAAGTTTAATTACTTGTGAGTTATGAGAAACACATTCTCTTCATTTTTAGTGGAAACATGCAAGGCAAGGTGAGGTATTTGCTTAATTAAATACCCATCTACAAAATAAGCCATATACAAAATGTTAATTCTTGTTTCCTCTATTGACAGATTAATCATGTAAGCGGTTCGACAGTATCAGTAATATTTCTAGAGTAAGGGTCAAAAATCACTAGGATGCCAGCTAAAACGAACTAAAAACACATGGAGGAGGAAGACGTAGCTGGCCCCAGCTACAGATTCTAGCTATCATACTGGGTTCTTGGCTTGCACAGGCTGGCAACACAGGCCAAGCTGCTATTCCGGTAAGAAAGCAACCACATGAATGCAGCGGAGGCAGACTGTGTTAGACCACACTGACCAAGCATAGCTGAATAGAAGTGAGCCTATTTACTTGTCCCAGTTAAACTAATGGTGTGTATTTTCCTGCATCCTGTAAAAGATGAAAAAAATAAGTCAGTAGTAGAAAGGGGGAACAGAGCAGTCATATGGTATTTTGTTGCCATTTCCTTCAACTTGCTTTAATGAAAGACTTTCATCACTACACAAGTTCTCTTAGGTACCTTATTTGTCTGTCTTGATGACAGTAACACAAGTCACATGTAAATGGAACTTGGTGCACATGCATTCATAGGAGGAAAAGCCTTGCTTGTTGGTAACTGAACTTTAACCTCCACCTGAGGCTCATCTGCCTATTAAATCCTGTAATGAGTGTGCGCTGTTCCAATTGCAATTCTCTCTTTTTCCCACATCAGACAAAACCAGTTGAAACATTTTTTTTCAACTGGAAGAAAAGAGGTATTTTTCTGTCAGTTACATAGCTAGATAGAAAAAAAAGCACCACAAAATATTGCAAAAGAGTATTTGTTACTGTAAACTGCAGGCAAAAATCCCTGACATTCGTTGTGATGAGGTTGACAGTGTTTTCACCACTATTATCTTCTACAGACACTTTTCAGAAGTGTTGACTATTTATAAATTCCCCAACACCCCCAAGCTTCTACAATCCCAGAGAAATGATAGTCTACACACTCATCATGAGTTAATTAGCTTCTATTAATAAGTAAATGGCACCACATTCTCTTTGTTTTATCTTCCTTCTTTCTTTTAACAATGCTATTTATTTCTATGAATATTTATTGGAATTTTTATTTTCTTTTGTATTTGCATTAAGATCTCCCACTTGCAGATAACTGCTATGTCAGCCTATTCCTCTAGCTGATGGAAACTAGATAACATGCTCTACTAAAACAAGCACTGTTCTTAGGATACCTATAAGCAAATTTATGATGCTTAATAATCCTTATTGCACATACCTTATTTAATTAAAGACATTCTTATCATCTTCTGTATGTTAAGCTTATCACTTTTGGACAAGCAGCAACTTATGGAACACTTCTTTACTTCAGACACCTTTTACCTTCCTCTATAAGCTTCTGAAAGGGCTATACGGTGTGTGACCCTAATAGCAGGGAACAGAACTCGACAACAAAAAAAATAAACTGTGTTCTTAATACCTTACTAACTCTGTGTTCAGGGTTTATGTGGCAAGTTGTTGACAGGGGTGGGGAGCTGCAGGGGTGGCTACTGTGGGAAGAGGCCGGGGCTGCCCCCTTTGGGACACAGTGGGCTCCAACAGGCCCACTGCAGAGCACAGCTGAGCCCTTCAGCCAAGCTGGGGGCACCTCTGGGAAAACATGTTTAGGATCAAGAACGCCAAAGTCAGAGAAAAGGAACAGCCCCATGGCAGAGCAGACAACCCCTGCAGCTCATGGAAGAACCCACTGTGGAATATTCCTGAAGGAACTGCAGCCCATGGAAATCCCACACCAGAGCAGAGGGAAGACGTGAGGAGAAGGGACTGGCAGAGAGATACACTGAATACTGACTGCAGCCCCATGTGAACTTGCAGAGCAGGGGCAGGTAAGTGGTCTGGGGAGTCTGGAGTGAAGGAATGAAGCTGAGCCTGGGGGAGGAAAGGTGCACTGGTTTAATGTCTGAGTTTGCTTCTCATGACCTGAATCAATTTTAATTGGCAATAAATTAGTTAATATTCCCCAAGTAGAGTCTACTTTGCTTGAAATGGTAATTAGTAAGCAATTTCCCTATCATTATCTCAACCTATTACTTCATTGGTTTTGGTTTTCCTATTTTATTATCCCTGCCTTACTGGGGGGTGGGAGGGTG
>VZTU01021864.1:15061-35030 GCA_013400835.1 Zapornia atra | reverse complement strand
GAGGGTGGGGGGTTTCGGGGTGTGTGGAGGACAACCAGCTGAGTGGGAATCTGCCTGCCAGCCAAGCCTCATCTGGCACACATCAGTTACCAGACAGGATCCCCTGGCTGTCAGCCTTTAGAGCCTAAAAACAATTTCGGAAGGTTTGGAAAAGGTACCAAAAGCAAAGCAAGACTTGATGTTGCTCCTTTGTGATCTCTAACTTCACTAGTGTATTTCAGAGGCTGTTACAGATGAAAGTCTCACTTTAAACCTTTAGTCAGAGTTGAAGTTTCAGCCTACCCATATTAATAAAAAGCAATATAGATCCCCAATCCCCAAAGCAATAAAGCCTTTCAATGCAACGTTAACAGATTTAACCACAAACTTTCCATAAATTAATCATATTACCATACCTTATATTAAATAATGCAAAGGTATAAACACTGTTTAATATATTAATACAATAAATGGATGTGGGAGAAAGTACTATCCTTAACAGCAAACCTATTAAAAACATCTTAGTGAAGGATATGCCTATTCATAAGCATTCCAAGACAGGCTTTGCACAAAGGTGAAGAATGTTAAACACATTTCCAAGTTGGGGATAAAGAAACTACAGCAAACAGTTGGGGCGATAAAACGCTCTAACCCATTGGACCTTTTAAAAAAGACACTATAAATTGAGATTGCACATACCTCAAATTCTTATTCCATGTTTTCCCTAAGGATTCTCATGATAGGGTCCTTCAACCAAGGAAATGATTTTCAGCTGATATAGGTAGTCTTTTTTTTTTGCTATGAACTGATGCCCAGTAAAATTCAATTCTATAGAGCTGTTGAGAGGGAGCAGCTCTACAGATAATTTACAGAAGCTGTGTTCTTGAAAGCTGGTGGTCTGAATCCTAATTCGTCTAACAGAATTGTAAATCCTGAGGAATTCTACTTTGTATCACAAAGATACCTTACTGTCCCCTTTTCCTTCAGAGCATTTGTAACCTCTTCACTCCAGTTTAACAGTTGTTCAATAATTATTATACTTATCTTCAAGACCTATTCAGGATTAACTTGAGCAATATTGTGCAAATGCAAAAATAACTATTTTGAACAGTAGAAACAATAACAGCATTAGAAAAATAAAATTCAGATTATAGTATTTTTCAGAGGGTTTTTTTTTTTTGTTCTGAAGAGAGAGATGTTCTCCTTTATACTATTATAGTGTGGTATAGAGAAATCAGGCCTGAAAATATTAGCGACCCACTTGCTTGTCAAAAGACATGGGAGGGTAAGAGTCTTGTATAAGAAAAAAGGTCCTTAGAACGAAAAGTAAATGAAACTTGCTCCTTTTAGACTTAGTCTTTTTCCATGGATTTATCCTCAGTATTTAAAAATAATCTGTATTTTAGCTTTTTGTCTTGTACTGTGAATACAGCCCTCAGATCTCTAACACAGCCTCAGCTATGGTTACTAAGAAGCAGGGTTTTCCTCTCCCCACTCCAGGTAAACAAAGACCTTCGCATCCACTAAAGATGCTAAATGCAGGCACAGCATCCATCACTCCTCAAATGTGATCTTTTTATGCCTTGTTCTGTTCTTTTATATATTACAAAATATGTAAATGAATGCTCTTTCAGTAATACAGCTGGTGTTACTATTTTATTCTGCACATTTTGCAATACTATTAAGTATCCTACTTCCTATTTCAGTTTCTTTTGTGACACGCTACTTCACTTCCTCATCTTAAATTAGGCATCCATCCCCCTTCTTTTCATCTTCTGTAAAGTCGCTGTCTCTTGGCAGCACTTGAAGGATTTTGTGGCTTTTTGCCTGCTCTAGCCTTTCTTCCTGCAAAGAATGCCCCATCTCTGCAGCACTCTTATATTAGGCTTGTTACAGTCATTAATTGATAACATACACACTGTTCTAGTTACTCACATAACTGGAATTGCAAGATCTTTTTCTGTGTCAGTGCTACAGAGTAAAAAAAAAAAAAAAATTAAACATTTGAGCACTTTACAGAAAGCATGTATGCAAAGACTGCTTGCCTTGTATTGATCACTTCATGTGGCTGTCTTGTATTTATTCCATAACCTTCTGAGTGGCTGTAAAGACTGGATGTTTCACTTGCCAAGACAATGTATTTATCACCAAGTCTGCATTCTTTAAGAAATGTTTTGAAGGGTTACTCAAAAGTATCTGTTCCTGATGTAATACCACCCAGTCCAGATACTCCTATTTTACAGGGTCATCTCACTGGCTATTAAATTTTGAATTGTTGAAATTCTGTGTGCAGCACAGCTCTAATTATTGACTACTTTTCTACCAGGAAAACAAAAGCCCTCCATCACACAGAATTAAAAAGAACAAGGGGAGAAAAAGACAGCTAGCAATCTAGCTTCACACTGTAAGCTAATCCAGCCAAACGCTCAGAGGGAGTACTTTAAATCAGTCGTTCCTGTGCTCTGTTCAGCTCTGAAGCCTGTGTACCCCCCTTATCTCCTTTCCCAAACTAATGGCAGCAGTGATACACATGCAGCGTGTTTTAACCCTTTTTAGCCAGCCTTCCCAAAAATCGCACTTCTCACATTTGACCTTAACATTTTAAGATCAAGACCAGAACCTTATCAAAAAATGTCAGAAATGTCATTTCCAGACCTTTCAGCATTGATGCATTGTCAAAAAGGTTGTAGAATTTTCACTACCAGCCCACAGCTCTTTCCAAAATGTAGTATTCTGTTAGTGGTTTAAGAAAGTGCCAGTTCTTTTAAGAATCAAGATACCATGCTTCAGAAGCTCCCTTTGTCCCACATTTAGAATGGCCTCTGGCAGACTGGAATCAGAGTGGCAGAGAAGATACATACAGAAGGGTATATACACTTTGGGGATAATCAGCATTGCTCATGTTCTTAAAAGGTCACTCTGGAATGAACTCACTACCTAGGCAGCTCGCTAGGAGTTACCCTTGAATCTTAACAGCACAGATATATCCTATACCTAATGAAAGTTTCTTATTATCACCGTTATCATTGACAATTTAATGGACTGTGTCCACAGATTCACTATAACAACTCTGTGGATGAGCATGGTAATATATATGGAAACTGTTCAGGTATTTGTCTGTAATGTAGCACCTTGTTCAGAGAAAAAAATACCAGGAAAAAGCCTGAGTAACTGTAGGGCCAACTAGAAGACAAGTAAATTTTTGTGGCTAAGTGATATAAAACACATTGCAAGTTTTTCTTTAAAAATAAAATCTGAGAAATAGTGGGGATTTATTCTTCTGCAGTTCTGTCCAAGAGCATTAATAAAGAGTGCAGCAAGAGCAGAGTAACTGCAATCAAGTACAAAGACTCGTCCTCCCTACGTTCTCAGTAGCCCTACCATTAGTATCACAATCACAGAAAGAAAAACACCCCATCAAACCAAAACACAACCAAAGTATGCATGGAGAGAAGCAGCAAAATGATAAATGGAGAGATAAAGAAATATGGGAAGAAAACAGGAAGCAGGAATCTAAGAATTATGGGAAAAAATAGATGGAGCAGTCTGGCAGATGATAACCACCAACCTGAATTCAACCTACAACTCAGACAACTTACTGACAGAAATCATAGTGTCAGAACATGAATGCAACTAGTTAAGCCTTTGATTCCTCAGGTATATGAAAATAACAGTTTGTGTAACTGATAGTGATTCTTTCACCCAACCTTACCTCCACCTGATGCACAGGAAAGGCCTGGAATCTGCAAGTAAGGCAGAACTACATGCTGAATGAGTTACTTGCATAATGCATATCTCATTTGACACAGTAGTTAGCAATTTAGGCCAATAAAGCTGGCACCAACACATACAGAGATTCACCATTGAGGCAGGTGAGTATCATTCTAGAAAACAGGTACCATTCCCACCTTTCTCTTGGAATTTTTGGGAGCCTTTTTTTACACTGAGATAGCTAAAATTTATGCTTAATCAAATTATTAAGGTGATAAAAATCAGTAAGGTTATAAAAATATACACCTTAATACTTTCATGTTGAGACCCCAGAAAACTTAAAAAAATTAAATCTACTATCTTCATTTTGGAATCTCAGTTCTTCATGATTATATCATTACCTCAGCTCTGACTAGCAGATAACAAAAAATAAATACACCAATATTTCATGAAAAAAACCCAACCTCTGAAGTGAATGTTTTATATGGGTTAAGTTTCTGACTGTGGATGATACATAAGATTATGCCTACCAGCTGAGTAATTGGATAAAGAGTCACTAAGCACCATGTGCTAATTGCTAGAGAGAATGTGAAGAAATAGCATTTTATCATATTATTGAAAACCATCCTAATGCCTTCACACAGGGGAAAAGATTTCTGGCATACCTTCACACATTTCAGTGGCTGCAACCCTGGTGTTCTTTTAACAAAGAATTTATATGCACCACTGATAAACGGGGACTACAGAACATGAGGAAAGGATGAGATGGGAGAGGAACTAGTTAAAGTTTGGCGACTTTGAAGGTTGAAAGAATCCCTACTCATTGAAGTGGGACTTTTAAAGGTCACCTAGTCCAACCCTGGACTCTCAGACCTTGCTGAGATAGATCAAGAACCAAATTAATTGGTCCCTTCCCTCAGGACACAAAAGTACCAAAAGTCTTTATTATCAAAACTTCTGTTGGTATTTCCATGGGTCCATAAACCTGTATTTCTTTCATTGCCTAGATGTAGCTGGCACTTTGTGGTGGTTTGACCCTGGCTGGAGAAGAGATGCCCACTAAAGTTACTCTATCACTCCTCTTTTCAGCTGGACAGGGGAGAAAACATATATTGAGAGGCTTAGGAGTTGAGACAAGGACAGGGAGAGATCAGTCCACAATCAATATCATGGAAAAAACAGACTCAACACAGAATAAAGAAAAGTATCTAATTTATTACACCACATCACACACCCATTGAGACCAGATTTGGATAATGAGAAGCATGACCAAATCTTAAAGAACCTCCCCCCACACCTCACTTCTTAGCAGAGTTAACTTCAGTCATGATTTCGCTCCCTTCTTCACCCCCCATTATGGCACAGGGAGGGGGGGCAGGGAATGGGGAGATGGGGGTTTTGTTCAATTCCTCACAAGTTGTTTTCCTTCTTAGTTGGGGTGGGGGGGACCCACACATACACATTCCTCACACCCTTCCCCTGCTCCAGTGTGGGGTCCCACCCACAGGAGACAGTCCTCCGCAAACTTCTCCAACGTGAGTCCTTTCCCATGGGGCTTCAGCTCTTCACCAGCTGCCCCAGTGTGGGTCACTTCTGTGGGGTGCAGTCATAAATCATAGAATGTCTCTCAGGCCCAGACTGCTCCAGCCTGGTCCTCCAGGGAGTCACAAGTTGTCCCCCCAGCAAACCTGCTCTGGTGCAGATCGATCTCGTACTCATCTTTGTGTCTGCATCTCTCTCCATGGGCTGCAAGTGCTGGCAGAGGCTTGCTCCAACACAGGTCACAATGTCTCCTGGATGTCTCCACCTGCTCCAGTGGGGGGCCTCTCCACAGGTGGCAGGTGGGGTCTCATCCTCTTCCATGGGCTGCAGGGGCACACCCGCTCCACCATGGGTTTCTCCAAGGGCTGCTGGGGCATCATTCTCTCTGGCACCTGGGGCACCTCCTACCCCCACCTTCCCTGGCCTTAGTGCTTGCACAGCTCCTTACATCTTCTCACTCCCTTCCCTGGTGGCAAAAGCGTCCTCTTGCATTTTTTTTCTCCTAAATGTGATTCCCAGAGATGCTGTGACCACCACTGATGGGCTCGGCCTTGGTCAGCAATGACTCCGGCCTTGAGCCAGCTGGTGTTTGCTCTCTGGGGCCTGCAGAGAGCTTCTGGCTGCTGCTTGCAGAAGCCACCCCTGCAGCACCCCTTCTCCCCCAGCACCCAGCCACACAAAACTACAACATAATCTCAGGTTAGGCCTCTGACTATTAACTGCATTTTGATAAACACTATAAAACAGCAAGCCAATTAACAATAAGACACTGAACAACGGAAGAGTTTGAGATAGGTAAAAGCTTGTGTTCAAGCCAAAAGCATCAATTTATTGAAGTTCACGGTTGCTGGTAAAGCATGAAATTCCTATAGGAAACAGCAATGTATTTCCAGAACTAAGTAATCATAAACATTATCATGACGTGTGCTTTGCTCGTGTAAGAATGACATCAGCTCTTACGTGACACTCCTGGGAATAACTATCTACCAAATGCAAACTGACCAACATTAAGTGCCCCCTCAGCACAACTGGTATCTATCTCACTATTTAATAATCTCAATCAAGATCAGGCCAGGCCAAAAAGTGGGATGCTGGTTATGTTGCAAACTGCATTTGGTACAGCTATTTCTATATGCTGTCCTTTATTGTCAATCTGTACTTTCTCAGACAATTCCAATCCTATAGGAGCAACATAACAGCACAAGTCACCTTGTGGCTGCAATGAATAATGTACTAGATTCCTTATGAACTTTAATGTAAACCCAGTCTTATGACAGTACTGCATGTTCAGCATCTGCATATATCAACTTCAGCAATCACATCTAAAGGTGAAACAATGAATGAAGTTGGTTACAAATACTACAGCTGGATTGCTGAAGATTTACTTCTCATATCAGCACATCGGAAGCAACATTATCAAGGTATACAGAGTAGTTTGAGTTTAAATACTTGCTTAATGGTTGTTTTTTTCAAAATAAAAATGTCAAATTATAAAATTATCTGTGACACTGCTGAAATATAAGCATGTTTTAAGTTATTACATTTTTGAGTACATTTTTTGAAGAAACTTATTAATGCTTCATTTGAACCTAGCATATAGCAAACTGTCCATTTAGATCTCTGAGCTTTCAGACTGTGTTGAATTGAATGGAAAATATCTCATGTTAAAGATACTACCTCCTATCCCCACCCACTTTTAACATTAACAACACTTAGGAAGAAGTGTAATAACACACAGCTTTACAAAACCAAAGTATTAAACGTGCTATATATGCTCCTGCTATACATGCTTCTCAGTTTTACAAAAATATCCTCCAGGTGTTTAAACAGGGAAAAGCCATGGCATAGATCATTCTTTAGAAAAAGCAATTCAGCTGTACAGTAGAGACAAAACTAAGCTGCACAGGTCATACGCTCTTACTTCTTCTTTATTTTTCTTTTGAGGCTGTGCAAGACTTTGGACATCTGCACTGGGAGCTGAGCTGAAACACTGATCTGGCCATAAAAATCCATCCTTCCAACATGTACCAGTTCCCTAAGTTCACCATAACCGCACAACTTACTGTGCCAGCACCCACAGAGGCAAAGCCGCGCAGGGCAGCTGTGCGCAGTTCTTGCTTCAAACAGTATCAGTGTCAGCTAATAGTGTTGGCAGCACCCAAAACTATCACCTAAAAGTTAGCTGCTCTAAAAGCAAAGTGAAACAATCCTGCACTGCCACATTCTTAAGAGGGGAAAGGAACAGTTAGACAGTATATACCCATATAGCTTTTATGTTGGGCCCTCCCCCGCCGTGATTTTACTAAAGAGAGACAAAGAGCAGTATTTTCTGCAAATGCAAGGAAATACTAGAATTTCAGCTAACTAACTGCTATAAAATATTTGAACAGCCTTTTTTGAGGTCAGCGTTTCATGAGCTATTGACAGAAAACTCTTAAAGTATTGTAAGTGGTTTTAAAAACAACAACGATCTCTAGATGTTCCTAGCTTTTAAAGCAAGCTGGCCTGCCAATACTTTACAGTAGTTTTGGCAAACTAGTATGACAAAGCAAGTAAGTTCCAAAGACTAATAAAACAGAAAGGGATTTGTTCTACATTTTCAAGACATAAATCCTATTATTCTTATCGCTTGTAAACAAAATAAGATGACTTGAGTTTCATGTGGAGAAAAAGAACTAATTAATCCAGAGTGTAAAGCAATTAAGTGTTTCTAAAAGCAGAGCAATTGTATAAATGTTAATATTAACTGGATCTGAGTCTGGACAGCGGCTACTGAATGGGAAAACTTGCATTTCTGCCCTTTTTTGTTTGCTTGTTTCTTTTTAAGAGGTTTGTCCATAATCAAGAAAAGTACCAGTAAAGCTTTATATATTTGGCACTTATTTATTGAACAACATAAAATCACATGTTCACACTTAAAGGCTACGAGATCACAATAGACCAGACCAGAACAAAACCAGTACAGTCTAAAGTATACTGTTCTCAGACAGATTCACTGGACATGTAACTGGTCAGAAAACAGTCATGATTCTGAAACTGATCACAATAATTAAGAAGTGCACAAACATTGCAAAAGTGTCATACAGGAAGAATATTCCCCCCCCTCTCAAAGTGAACCAATGCCAATTTTGGGAATGGCCTTTCGAAATGGAGATTAAAACAAATGTGCATGACAGCTCTCCAAAGGAAAAAAAAAAAAAAAAAAAAATCTATCACAAGTAGTTGACTCAGCACTGGGGTTTCAAACATATCTGCAGAAATGAAGCAAGGCTTCCTCAGGACAGCATCACACAATTTTTATTTACTGCGTCAGAATTATGATTTATCAAATCACTTTAAAAAGCCGAAACAGAAGCAATCTAAATGATTCAAAATCTAAAGGATTCAAGATGCACCCACCACAATCTGTAGCGAGGCATGCAAAAGAATGCCAACTTACTTAAACATTCAGAAAAAAAAGTGGGGCTATTGTTAAGAAAATTTTAAGAAGCATTGGTGATAGAAATCAGCATTGTGGCCTGCCATGTGACACAGCTTACATTTTTGCTCCAGAGAAATTTGAGGTTAACCAACTAATAATTAACATCTGCACTCAACTGGAAGACATAAAGCTCTAGGGATGTGTATTACAAAACATGCTATTTTCTAAAGTCTCTTTATTCCAGTTAAAAAAAAAGCTTAAGAGTCTAATTTGCAGCTCATTGCTTATAAAAAAATTGTGCAGACAAGCCCTCAGTGTACATGATAAACAAGCATAAATGTAACTTTCCTTTTTCTAATGGAAACACATCTAACAGAGGATTGTCTAACTTCAAATGGAACTAACAGAGTCAAAGTAATTTAACACTTTCCTAGTCCCAAGTCAATTATTTCAGCAAAAGTAGAATCACTGCAAAAATAAGCAGACATAAGACAATATACTGACAAAATTACTCTTCATATAATTATCACACCATGTACAAATAACATGATAGGTCTTGTTATCTGCCTGCCCTTTTAGGGCCCATGCATCGTATCTACATGTGTGAGGCCCTTTATTTGCAATTCACTATCTTGGCTCATTTTACTATGCATACTTGAATCCAAAACTTGTATCACATACTTTGTGCTACTGCTCGCTCCATAAAGATGTTTCTGTACTGCTGTACCCTTGGGAGGAAAAGGAAAAAAGAAAAGAAAAAGAAAAAAAGGGAGTACATTTATTTTCACGTATCTAATTGTCAACAGAGCTGTACTGCTGACATGAACCTAACAGTGAAGCTGTTATGGACTCCTACTGCTGAAGGGGAGAAAAAACAAGAAAAAGAGAAATGTTGAGAAAGAACCATAAAAGAAAAGTAGTAGGAACACCACCATCATCTCTATTAAGATGCATAAAACACATAATGAGTCAGACAGATCTTTTTTCTTGGCTCAGAGGCCTACTTTTTCTTTTAAGCACAAGGTTCATCCAGTCTAAGGAGTTAACCATTAATGCTGCTTCTAAGTTGAAGAGTAGGGGCAGATGGACCCCGTCAACAGGTAATTAATTCATCCTACTTTAAGACAGCGGTTGTACAGTCACGACCTCTCCAGTGTTCCAGGGGCACAAGCAGCTACATCTAGAAACAGCCAGAAAGCTGAATAGCAACAGAAGGTGCAAAGGCAAATCCCTGGCATGTAATTTTGGAGCTATATTTTTATAAGCGTGTTACATACATAAAGATTCAGAAGAGTGGGGTGAAATTTCAGATTCTCACTGCCAGCTACGTTTCCTAACAAACTTCCAATACCTTCCACCATGTTCTAAAATGGCCTTACTTTTCACCTATGTTGCAGTTATCAAATGACACTAAATCAGGTTTCTTCCTACTGCCATCCAAGCTACACCAATATACAACATGAAACCAGAACTGAGCATCACGTTTTGTAATGCTATTATTTCCCCTTGAAGTTGAGGGGAAAATAAGCCCTCCAACATGTTTCATAAGCACAGAGAGAATCACTTCTTTGTGATATTTGTGAAATTTGAATTAAATTTCAAGTTTCACTGCCCACCTTATGCCCTGAGCACTAGCAGCACTGTCATCTTCTCTTAGGTCACAAGCAGTTGGCCTGCACACTGTGAATTATTAATCAGATGCATTTCTAAGGACAAACCAATCTCAAAAACTCAATGGAGCTAAAGCTTACTCAAGACTGTGCATTTAACAACTGCTTTGGAAAACAATACAGGTTTCTCTTCTATGTGACACTAGCCTCCCTCCTGTATAGTAAGGTAATGTCAGAGAGACGCCCTGATTACCCAGTGACACATTTCATAGAAAAATTACATTTAGCTTCAAATTCTGAGTCCACTGTGAAGGTGCCTATGGTGACACTGAAATCAGGTGAAGAAACTACAACTGATGGCTCAAATGCTTTTAAAGTACAGGCATGATATTTTGCCTGTTCCCGAAACATGAGAACATGCACAAGTTACAGCAGGTTGAACTAGCACATAAATCTACAATGTATCAGCTCCTCTTGCCATGACAGTTCAAATAGCTGTTACTACAGGGTTAACACCATTAGAATGGTGCTGCAAAGCTAGGGAGCTCTCTCATGAGCTTCAGGATACAGAAAGCACAATCCTACCCACAGATTTTATCTAAATCCCCAATACTTGGGGTCAGCTGTTCACATGCAACTCAGATCATCACAAGCCAGTAAGCTCTGAGATAATGCAAGAAGCCTAATGGAACTCAAATCTTTCTACTTCACAAACCTATGGTCAGTAGTCCACACTGAGGAGACTGAACTAGAAGCAATACTTCCCACCCAGATGCAACCCTGCACTGATAGAGCACTGCATCATATTGATGCAATGGATTGATAATATACCGTACTTTTTAAATTTATCAAATCTTCCCCCATAACTTATCTGGCTTCCAGGATAACACAGAGCTAGAAGTTAGCCTGGTTGTTCAGCAGCTCACATGACAAAAGATTCCAGAATGATCCATGCCTAGCTTCAAGAGAAGAAAAGGCTACCACTTTAACAGGCAGTTCAAAATCCGCTTAAATATTTGTTTGAGCCTTTGCTTCAATTCAACTGGCTTAAACTTCAGGTATTTGCTGGTTCCAGGGTTGTCTTCAGTAGAGTAATACTTCTCATCACTTCTGCAAAAGCTCCTGCTACAATCTAACAAAAATGTATCTTAACATACTTTAGAGGAAGAAAAAACATGTTGGAGAGATCTTCTGAGCCTTTTATACTTCTTCAATACAATTTAAAATACATTGGGGCAGGAGTCAGACACACTGTTACTCACATCTGTTTCACAAATGCTACCTTCAACCTCCCCATCATTCCCTGTTACTAATATAGCCAAACATGACATTAGCTCTTTCAGCATCACACTAATACTCGTTCAGCTGCTTGGCAGCAATAACCTGATTTTTTTTGAGTCAGTTTTCTATACCACAGACACTGTGGTATAGAACATTCTTTGTTCTTACATAGAACATCCCACCTTGTTTGAATACCTAAACTGTGACAAGTGATTTAGATAACTATTTATGACTGCTGCGCTATTTAACTTTCTGCAATTCTTTCCCTTCTTTGAATTCTATCAACATTATACATTATTGATAAAAACTAATTACACTGTGAACTTGCACTAAAATAGCTTATTGTAAATAAACATTATAATAGGTAGCTTCTCAGGTGAAATATTTATGCTCATTAAGGTTATTAAGCTTTTCTAAAAATCAAACTCCAGCTCTTACTCTGCAACCACATATTATAATTCAAAACAAATGAAAGCACATAGTATCAGGGGACATGGTCCAAGTAATCAGAAAACTTCTACCTTGAATTCTGTACACTGCAGTGAGTATTTAAATAATAATAATAAAAAATATTGAAAAACCGTCAAGCAGCTCTTCTGTGTCCTCTGCTCTTAATAAATTACTTTCATTAATTTTATTATGGTTAGAATGAACACTGTTCTTCACCAGGCCAGAAAGAGACAGTATGCTTCTACTTCATGGAACAATAAAGCAGCAATGAAACAAGCAGTGTAAGAACAAAAACACAAAAACGCATCAATACCAAACGCATATGTGCAAAAGCATGCAAGAATATTTTTATCATAGAGCTCAAAACCAGTCAATACCATTGTGTAGTAAAATTTCTAGGTACATAGACTTTACCTATAGGTATGGTAGTTACAGCATAAGTGTGTGTTCATTCAAATAAGGAGCAACTCCAGTTGAAACGCTGAAACTTAAATGTCAGTCCTGCAAGTTTTAGAAAAGAGCACTGACAAACTCAAGATTTATCCCCACCCCCATTCTCCTTTTCACTCATATTGAACCATTCCTAGTTTAAAATTCTTTGGTACTCCCCAAAATCACCAAAACTGACAAACAAATCTGCTGAAGGGATACTCCGCATGCTAAGGGAACTGTTAAATGCCAACAGTCAAATGTAACAATCTGAACTATGGAAATTTTAGTAAGCCTTGTCTGTTTGCCTTTGTTCCATGATTGAAGATTTAATCACTTACTGAATTAATAGTGTCTCTCAAACTCAGATCTAAGTTCCTAGAATTCCGTAATGCTTCAGTGCAACAGCTGCAATACTCCAGCCACAGCAACTATAGTACATGCCTGTTAGCTATACTCAATCTCTCCCTTAATTTTCACCTGGTTAGAATTGTAGCCCTTTACCCAACTAGTTAATGGTCACCCTTAGAGTTTTAGCGAATCACATTATAAGTCAAAGCTATTCATTAGTGACATTTCTGAAAAGAACTATTAATATAAGCTAAAATATAATCAACTCGGCCCTGAGCCATAAATGACTGAAATAGGCGGTGGGCAGTACTGTTTGACTCACAAAACAGATACCAAAAAACCATCAACAACTAAATATCACAAAACTATTACAAATTTTTGATATGGTCATATTAGGAGATAGTCATAAAACCAAACTGCTGCCATTTAAATAACTTTCAAACAAACCCTTTCCTTTTAAAGTAAACTTTTAAAGGACCAAGTATGAAAGTAACATTTTACACTGGGGTTTATGTTTGCTCTAAGCCATTAACCTAATTTCAGTTAAATGCTTTTAAATTTAAGGAAAATATTATAGAAGCCATAGCATGCTTTGGATTGGAAGGGACCTCAAAGAACATCTAGTTCCACCCTCCCTCCATGGGCAGGGACACCCTCCACTAGACCAGGGTGCCTAAAAGCCCCACCCAACCTGGCCTTAAACACTGCCAGGGAGGGGGCAGCCACAGCTTCTCTGGACAGCCTGTGCCAGGGCCTCATCGCCCTCACAGGGAAGAATTTCTTCCTAATATCTGTTCTAAATCTGCCCTCCTTTGGCTTAAACCCATTACCCCTTGTCCTATCACTACACTCCTTGGTGTAGTCCTTCTCCATCTTTCCTGTAGGACCCAGAGCAGAGGGGCAGAATCACCTCCCTCGACCTGCTGGTCACACTGTTCTTGATGCAGCCCAGGACACAGTTGGCCTGAGCTGCTAGTGCACACTGCCAGCTCCCACTGAGTTTGTCATCGATCAGCACTCCCAAGTCCTTCCTCTCAGGCCTGCTTTCACTCCATTCTCTGCCCAGCCTGTAGTTGTGCTTGGGATTGCTGGACCCACATGCAGGACCTTGCACTTGGTCTTGATGAACTTCATGCAGTTCACATGGGCCCATGTCTCCAGCCTGTCAAGATCCCTCTGTCCTCAATGTCCAAAGGAAACATTTTAAAAGAAAATCAAACCATGGAAATTAAAAAGTAAGCAGCCTAAAATTAGAGAGTTTTTCTAAATCCAGCTTGTGACACAGACAAAGCAGGTGCAGAACAACTATCTTCACTGCAGTTTTGTCAAAGAGATCAATGATACTCATTCAAAACTGAGAAAGAGCTGAAAACTTACTCTTAATTTCAATACCATTAATAAATACTACACAGAAACGTCTTTGGTATTCTTTTAATTGAAGACAACAGAGTGAGTAAAAATTGTTTCAACAAAAAAAGAACAAAATAATATTAAATATAAACTAGTTTATCCAACTGCGTATTTTAATACAGGTTTATTAAATGCAATTCTTCTGTCACATAAGAGTGACAGAACAGCTGCGGTTGGAAGGAACCTCTGGAGTCCAACCTCCCTGCTCAAAGCAGGGGCACCTAAAGCAGGTTGCTTACAACCTCATCTAGTATTTCAATTGTTGGGGTGTTTTATGCTAATTTCTACAGTAACGTATTTTGACAAGTGTTTGAGTCATCCAATAACAGTTACCCGTAACTGTCTGGGCTCTACATTTTTCAGAACGCTGATAAGATGCATATCACTATTGTACTACTTTCTAGAGCTCAGTGAATAGTGAAATAGTAAAGTACTCTGACTTTTTAAAACATCACTACTTGCACTCAGACTGGCATAGTTTGAAGAATGGGCTAGTTCATACCTCAGAGCTATTGTTTCAAGCTCGGTGACAGCTCAAGCAGACATTTTACTGGATTGACTTGTTTTTGCTGGTCAAGGTTCCCTTGCAACTATAACTACAGAACTGGTTCTCATTTGAAAGCAAACTTAAGATGAAAAACAAACAAACAAAAAAAAACCCCAAAGGTCTACCTGTGTTCCCAAGATGTGGGTTGTTTGTTTTCTGGGGTTTTTTTATATCCCCTGGGATTGCTGATATTCTTCTAAGTTTGGCTTTACACAAAATCCTGCTTAAATTGAAGATGATGAGGAATAGCATATATTATACAAACCTGCACACAAAGTTCCACTAACAGAACTTTATTGATTCAGGTTTTGGAAATTTATGCCTACTGATTACCATGTTTAGAAAAAGGAATCAAATATCTATACAAGTTTAATATAACTATTTCAAATCTTGCTGTATTCAGCCTTTGAGTTGAATGGATCACCAAAAGCAGCAGGAATGCTTAAAGAAGGCAAGAGAACTTGCATTTCCAGCACACTAAGAAAATATCATAATCACCTAAGTAGGGTCAAATTATATCCTCACTTTTTATCTGCAATCTGTTTAAAAGCTACATATTTTAGTAATAGGATGGAGTACACCCCACATTTAAGATACCCACAGGACTTCATTAAGCTCCTCACTATAACCTGATAACTGAAATAACAACATCCAAACAAAATACAGACATCTCACTGCATTAACCAAAGGTCCACGTGGACCAAGAGGTTTTTTTGTACAGAACCAGGCATATCACGCATCTGAAAATAACCAACCAACCAAAAGCACACTGGAGACCTTTAGGACTAAATATTGGCTAAAAGAGGGGGCAATGGGAAGGGGACAAAATATAATCCATTTAACTCTCAGGACACTATATACTTACTAAATAAACAAGATGAAGTCTCCTCATTCCAGTAACAGGTAAGACTTGGGAATAACACTAAGGATTAGCTACGAGAGGTAGTTTTATGCATTTTGAATATAACTTTCGATGAAACTAGTAAGTATTTGAACAAAGTAAACATTTGCAACCAATTTATTCCATACTATTTGGATTTCTGTAGTTGTTTTTCACCCAAGGGTAAACAAACATTAGGTCACTTTTTTCAGATGATGGCAGAATACACATATGGTAACCCTTCCAAACCACTGTTTTCTGATGCTACAACTATTGGAATCAGAAAGTAGCCCTAAAAGAAAACAAAGATGACTAGAAGCTACTGAACATATTTTCCTTTTCATTCCGAGAAAGTCCTTTGAACACTGCTTTTGCTTTATGCACATGTGTTTAGATACCCCTGCAGATGGTGACCCCATGGAGAACTCAAAGGTGAGTTCTTATCTTAGACATGGGATGCAGGGGGAATTGGCCAGCCCCTTTTCAGTGGTCTGTGGAGACAGGACAAGGGGCAATGGCTGTAAACTGGAGCACAGGAAGTTCCGCACCAACATGCGGAAGAACTTTTTTCACAGTGAGGGTGACAGAGCCCTGGGACAGGCTGCCCAGGGAGGTGGTGGAGGCGCCTTCTCTGGAGATATTCAAGTCTCGTCTGGACGCCTATCTATGTAATATGAGCTAGGGAGCTGCTTTGGCAGGGGGGTTGGACCCGATGTTCTCTCGAGGTCACTTCCAACCCTTACGATTCTGTGATTCTGTGAGCACTTCAATCTGAAGACTGAGGCTAACATGGTAAGCCACCGTTCAGTGATTCTGCATCTTCCATAGAGTTTTTGTTCCTCATAGTATACTCTACTTTTCCTGCCAGGATCCTCCAAGAGCTTTCACCAGCACATTACGTCAGCTAACATACTCTTCAAGAACAACTGCAGCAAGATGACTGGAGGACTACAGGCCCTCAAATAATTTTACTTGCACCATTATGGCAGGACTGAGTAAGAAAAGCACTTTAATTCCAATTTGAGACTTTCCTTAATGTCAGTAAATTTGACCAATTCTGAATGTACATGCAGGCTGTTAATGGAAATGGTGTGATACACTTTAGGGCAAGAACAAAAAGCACTACTGCTAATTACTTAATGATGTCACACCTTAAAAGAACACTTAACAGTCTACCTCAGAGCAATTATTTACATTTCCAAGAGCTGAAAGGCTATCTTCCTGAAGCCAAGCAACAACTTCACACTAATAATCCAGTGTCAGGAGACAAATGAAGACATTTATACAAATTCAGAAGTACACTGACATATCATTCCTGCAATATTTTTGTTCCTGATTTTTGTTGAACAGTTATTGCTGCAGTTAACTCACAGCCCATGAAGATTACTAATTAGTAAAATGTTTTTTGGCTGTTCAAGTATGAAGTCACCATCCTCTGCGCTGATTAAGGGGGGAAAAAAAAGAAGACACACGCCATTTGTAAAGCAGTAAGGGTACTAAACTAGAGGCCTCTACTCAAGTCTAAAAGAATCTATAACACCAACATCAGAGAATACAAATATTCCCATTCTTGTATTTCAGATTTGAAAGAATTTACATTCTAGTTCTAACACTAGTGCTATCACTTTTATTCTGGACAACGAAATTTATTTTGCTGTCCTAGCTCCTGGTCCTTTTGAGAGAGAAAGGTGTAATTCAATCCTTTGAACAATAATGATGAGATTACTAACAATGAATTTAAGAAACAATGGATGCATTTAAACTTGTTCAGGCATCCAGAATGAAAGAACCTGGAAGCACTAATAAAGTTCAGAACCATGAAGAAACCCTTTTTTTTTTCTTTTCCAATTAAAGCATAAGGTGAAAATATGATCATGTAGATTCAAATTATTTAGATCAGATTACCAGTGCAGCACTGTGCCAATTTATAAGTTAAGACTTTTCTGCCACTCTTTATTTTTATAAATATTAGAAACATTTTCCAAAGCCTGACAGGAAATAGATGGAAAAAACCAAAACCTGAACTCTAACACCTTAACCACTGGACTGATCTTCAACACTCACTGTTCCAGCGGGCATTCAAACACTTGGACAACTGGAGAAAACAGACCATAATGAGGAATTAAAAAAAAAAAAATCTGTGCTTAGAAAGTATTTTGCATAATTAGGACCAAGACTTCAATGATTATTTAAAATCCTAGTCAAATAACTTTGTATTTATTTCACTCCTGATATATTTGGGAGCAAAGCGCAGACCAACAGGACTGTCTCACACATGTAACTGCTATATCATAGTATTAATAATGGCTGTGGACTGGGAAATCAACCTGAAAACTTCATATTGAAGGAAAGCAATAGCCTTCTGCAACTATTAAAACCTCTGGAGGCCTAGCTCTTGAAAAGACAAAAAAATTCCATTATTTCTAGGAAAAGCAGAAAAGAATTGCCATCAAAACCACCAAAAACCTTGAGATCTAAAAACAAAGGTAAGGTTATTTAATTTTTTGTCTCGGCTTTGGTCTGAAAATCATTCATTAGTATCACAGGGTGTTTCTTCACCATCTTGTTCTAAAATTAATGTTCTAGCAATTTTAGAATTGTGTTTATTACTATTTTATATTTTTTAAGGAAAAAAAAACCCTTTAAGAGAAAAAACCCTATGTTTCTAACTCTTTGATGACAAAGGCAGACTTCCAAATAAGAATCGTTTCAACCATACGCCTGTAGAAAAATCGCTCCTCTGCCTCTACTGCTGCTATTCATAGATCTCTAAGCAGCTACTAGTCCAGACCAGATGACTGTAACAAATTCAAACACTTCTGGCAGAGTTGTGTTTATTATTTTCCAATATGACTGTCTGCCAAGTTTCCCTGTCCAGGATTTTTTTTTTTTTTTTTAAAGAAAGGAACTGTGTGAGCCAAACTATGTCAGGGACTATCCTTCAAACAATACTTTCAGAAAGTGGAAGTGCACAAGCACATATGCAGATTTGTATTTGAATATGGTTCAAAAACATTAGAGGACACATCACAGTCAAAACTAATTTTCAGAAAAAAAAAAATGCTATGATGTGTCTTTGAAATCATTTACCAGTACCAAATACTCAAAATCTTTGTTAACACGTGATAAAAAAGCATAAACTATAATGAAGGAACTTGAAATTGACTGACACAGCCGTCTTTATTTCCCCTCAACATATAACCTTTTAATAACATCTTTTATTTCATGACTTCCCAATATGTATTCTACAATGTCTGTTTCCAGTCTATTGCTCATTAGTTGAGCTATATAAATCTGCACACAATCTTATGGCATAAAGGCACATATCTTGTGAGGAATTCTTAGAAGCACTGGTGCATATCATTATTTTAAATGATGGTCTTGTGATTAAGACACCTGAAGGCAAGAAAAAGAGGATGAATCCCACTTCAAACCCCTCATGACCTTGTACAAGTAATTAAATTCCTCAGTCAAAATCATCTGCTAACTGCATCCATGGCATTCAGACAGAAACGCAGTCATGCAGTCTGTATGTGTGATAAACACTCAAAAAACAGAGAAATCTTTGCAGGAGAAGAATTAAATGAAAAGTCAAATGTCTTTGCAAAGGTTCTGCACATGATTCTCAGCTTTCAATCTGAACATAATCTTGAAAGGCCAACTTGAATGAATTATTCTCTTGCAAGAGTTTAATCCAATTTAAAATAACTCTAATTAGTAAAAGTACAAAGTAATGACCAAAGAACAGAGATACTGCTTAAAAGGGCAGTGGTTTGATATGGCAAGTCTTTTATTTATCTTGCCATTTTCAGGTTTCCTGGTCTTGGTGTGTAAAATTCTGTTTAGGACATGAACTGGCGAGTTGTGGAGGAGACAAAAACCTAAAGTTACAACTGTGCAAAAAATAGCAATCACTTAAAAATTATGGTCATAAAGAACTAAGAACTTAACCTCATCCATAAATCACAGATGAGAACATGGGTTCTGTTTATTTTATCCTACAAATAAGTAACTACCCTTGACAACGATGCATTAGAAAAAACACAGGACTCCAATTACTGTTTCTAAATAAAAACATTTGTAGCACTTTTCTATTAAAAAATGACTGAAAGGGTGGAACTCCTGAAGGTAGCCAGAAATACACTGATTTTATAGGGATTGTGAATACTACATGCTTTAGAAAAATCAAGTCTTGATGTTATGAGACCACATTAGCCAGATTATCTACTGACAAACTTCTTTACACCCAATTGAAGAATTGTCCCTTTAATTTTCAATAATGTCTCAAATATTAAAAAACTGTTCTAAACCAAAGACAAACCTAATACATGATTTCCCACAACAGTGGTAAGTTAAAA
>VZTU01021864.1:1214-14000 GCA_013400835.1 Zapornia atra | reverse complement strand
AAAAAAAAAAGAAAAAAAACCTTTCAATTCCAAAACCCAGCTTGCAAACAATAGTATCAAAGAATATAAAGTTCCTTTATAATATGTATCAATAATCACACTGAAAACTCAATAATTACACTGAAAACTCAAATTAGAGACTGCTTAAAACACAGTGCTTTGAAACAAAACAATCCTTGTAAACCAGCTGCTGTACTTGGGAGTATATGCAATCTTGCTTTCTTTCATAGAGCGATTTTTTAAAGACATTACATAGAACTGCATTTCTCATTTCTTTTAAAATGGAGACAATACAAGCACTACAAGGTAGAAAAATCATACTTTAAAAAATTACTAATATTCTAACACTAATCATAACTGGGATTGCATGGTTTATTCCTTAGCTGGAACACTAATTGGACTTCTGATTCCCCAAGTTTTTATTTTTTCCTCTTCACCTATGTCTCTTCCTGTAATCCCCTCATGGATATACTACCTCTTGTACTAGCAGTATCCTGTTTTGATGAATAGAAACAGCAGAATTCTTCTGCAGAGCTTCAGTGTGTGCAGTATTTCAGACCACATAACTGATAGAAAATCATCTACCCTTTAGTTATTCATTACAGTATCAAGAAGCAGCTCACAAAACACTCTGAAACAGTAAGTTATTTTCAGCTCTTGAACAGTTGAAACCTCAATCACCCTGTGCTAAAAAAAAACCCAATTATTTGAGGACAACAGTCTACCTCCATTAAAAAAAACCCCGCCAACAAAACCAAACACCCCCCACCAAGCCTCCTCAGCTTAGCAAATATATTGCCTCAGCCTTCCCCTCCTTCCTTATAATTCTAAGCAACTTCCTAGTGTAAAAGCACTAACAAATAACCACATCATGTATTTGTTCTACAAACACAAGCCAAATAAAATCAGATGGCTTCAGAAAGCAGTATTTGTGCAATGCGATGCCTACTGCATCAAACTCTTAGACTAAAAACCTCTTGCTCAATACTGCAGATCATAAAACAGTTTAAATCATTAAATATAAAAGAAAAAAAAAAGCTAGCTACTGGATTTGAAAACTCATCAATCTATCTTAGAAGCACGTGTAGCAATCTGACTGCATGATCAAGCTTTAAGTCTCAACTGATGGCTGCTGCAGAGCAGCTGTAAAAACAGAGTTTTGTACCACTCAGTTTGGAACATTATTTGTGCTTCTCCTGAGCCGTGTGTAGCAAATCATATATCTTTAGAGAGTAAAAGCATTACACTGCATTCTTAGTCACCAGGTTTTTTGACTAAACCATCTTCTTACTGCAGGTTCTCTGGCCAATTCTATTCTGATCTGCTGTTATTTTTTCCATTACCATTTTATCTCCACAACTTTACTGTCAATTGCATAAGCTTCAGCCTTTCCCCATCCATGTTCTGCCATCAAAATATAAAGTCCCTGGCAATGAGGGTACTACAAGTAAAAAATACAATCAGTCATCCTTTAAAAAGTGCAGAATTTGACATTCAGTGAAATGAAATGGGTTTACCACGAGTCAGATGGCTACAGATGACAAATCATTAATGAGATTAAAACATTGCATTATTTGTGGTTTCCATAAGAGAATGACATTCTGGAAAAAAAAACCCACCCAAAAAAAACCCCCACCCAAACAAACCCAAAAACCTAAGGAAGGCTAACTTGGAAAGAGTAAGATGTTGCTAAGGTTTTCTTTCAACAAATCAAGCTTACACAAAGGTAGTAGTAAGATCTTTATGGAAGCAACTAAAGAACAGTGCAAACAAACAGGCTACAGAAAGCCCATTTACACTAATGAAGAGATGAGCAGTTGAAGAAGTGACCTGTTTCTCATTGTGTTTCATCTTTGTTCTGGTTTTGAAAGCTGCCACACATGTACCCACATTACAGGCCCACTTATCTTTCTCTGCCAGCAAAAAATGTATTTCCTTGTGTATGCATCACTCCACAGGGTCAGGCTTGAAGTCTGGATGGTTTTAATTTACTTCTACCGATACACTGGGAAGATGAACACCAGATATTTAAAATTTGTTTTATTTACCTTTTCACATCCCTTAACCTAAAAGTAAAACTTTTCAGGCAACACAAAACATGCTCACAAGTTGCACAGTACTCGTGAGAGCACTGTAGTTCTCCGCCACATTCGATGCCTCTTGGACAGGTCTCAGCTGGGGGGACTTTGTTTTCTTTCTCTCTTCTCCCAGTGCACAAAGCAATAAACCTCACATAACACCTCATCTACTTCCAGCCACAAGTCTGGAGATAAGAAATTCCAGGGGATGAGTCAGCCCCATGAGCCAAAGCAAGTGAAACCAAAAGGGAGCAGCCTTAGATAACCGGTCCCTGTTGTTGCAACTCCAACATCAATATTTTCTGCAGTCCTGGCTCTCAGCATTCTCCTTCCTCCAACCCCCCCTCCCCAGCTCACCTTACATGCTCTACATATTCCTTTCCATTCCCAGCCTTCCTTTCAACACATCCTTCCCTCCTCCTGTTTTTCCATTCAGGCAATCCCTCCTACAAAACTCCACTTCAAAATAATGACTAACAATATTGCCATGCCATCTGTTTTCATAACGTATCACTCTTTCTACACCTTCTAACACTCTGTTTATACAAGAATGTAGTTTTTTTGGAGTGAGAACTATCCACCATTATCTGCACACTGCCTAAAACAACTAGTTTCTGTTCTTAAGTCTTTCATCTTTAATAAAGCAGTGGTTAAAAATGACTATTTCCTTCATTAGGTTTCCAACTGCTGGCACAAGAACACAAGCTCACCAAAACATGACATGCTGGCACAATCTGTAAATGCTTAGCAGAACTTTATTCTGTTCTTCCCATCTATCAGAAGGTGGCGAGTTTTGCTGGTAGGTATTTTTTTTAGTGTTTTTTTTAATGCATCAGACTCAAACCAGAAATCTATAGACTGTAAAGATAGTAAATTAATCTGTGTGGGAATTGCAAGTTTACAAGTGTACACGTGAACGTACAAACTCCTTAGCAATTATACATAAAAAAAGCCTAATAGAGAATGACCTGAATTACTGTGGCAAGTTAAATTACTTTAGAGACAATGTATGCCACTTTTCTGAAGTAAGGAAAACATGGGGCAATCTACAGTTGTATTTCTGATACAGAACACCTTTTCAGTGAAATGATGACTTATACTATTTTACATCATTCCTGTGCTTTACATCATTTATTTTACATCATTCCTGTTCAGGTATAAAGTACCATCAAAAACCAGAAAACACAGACCCAGGATTTATTATTTTTAGGTAATCAAACCATACCCAAGATGGTAAGTTTTTATAAATGCTACAAAAAAAACCCCAGCAACCTTGTATATGCACTTCATTTCACTCACCTCAGAGGACGGTATGTTAAAAATAAAGAATTAAAAAGTTAACAACAAAACACATGCTGGAGAGCTCCAAAACAGATCTGACTTTCAGGCAGTGGGGAAAGAAATGAAACTTAAGTGAGAAGAAGCAGCCCTGCAGTAATGGAACATGGAGGCCAGTCATTTGTGGTGTACTCTAGAGGTCAATATGGAGACTAATATCATTTAATATCTTCATAAATGACATGGACATTGAACAGGTGCACCCTCAGCAAGTTTGCAGATAAGATTTGGAGGAGTGCCTTACACACCAGAGGGTTGTGCTGACATTCAGCAGGACCTTGACAGGCTGGAGAAATGACAGCGAGGAATCTCATGAAGCCCTTCAAGGGGAAATGCAAAGTCCTCACCTGGGTAGAAATAACTCCATACATCACAATGTGCTGGAGGCAGACTGTTTGCAAAGTAGCTTTCCAGAAAAGGACCCAGAGTCCTGGATGAACACAAGCTAGCAACAAACATAGCCAACAGCGTCCCAAGAACAACATCAGCAGGTCGAGGGACATGACCCTTTCCCTCTACTCAGCACTGATGAGACACATCTGGAGTGCTGGGTCCAGGTCTGGGTTCCCCAGTATAAGACAGACACGAACACACTAGAACCAAGCCATGAAGATTAAGGCCCCATGGATTTTGTAGCCTCAAGAAGAGAAGGATCCAGGGTGGGAGGAAGAATCTTATCAGTGTGTATAAATACCTGATAGGGAGCAGTAAAGAGAAGTATGACTCTCCTCAGTGGTGCCAAATGAATGGACAAGAGGCAAGGGGCACAAACTGAAACACAAGAAAACTTAAAGGTATAGGTGGCTTGTTCGGAGTTTTTTTGCTTCCTGCCCCCTCCCCCCAAAAACGTGTTCTTTTTTACTGTGAAGATGGTCAAACACTGGAACTTACCCAGACAGGCTGTGGCATTTCCATGCTTGGAGCTGATTTACATAACCCTGCTTAGAACAGGGCACTTGGACTAACCCAATGACCTCTAGAGACCTCCTCCAAACTCAGTATTAATCTGAGGGTAAAACTACACTTATATTGTAGGAAATATACAAACAGATAATACAGAACTAGGTTGGTTTTACTACTACTTTTTATGTTTAACAGTAAAGATGGTTAAACCTCAGTTCTACAAAGCTAAGTCAAGCAGCTCAAAAATTAAAATCCTTGATACCAAGTATTTATAAAAATAGTTCTATTTTACCTCAATGTAAGAAACTGCCTGTAACCTCTTCTAATTTCCTACAGACAGTAAATAGGTTTCACTGCTTACAAACATGAATGCCACAAAACCATTTGCTTAATGGTCAATGGATAAAAACATCCAAGAACACGAAAGAAGATTCATCTGCAATGAAAATCTTTTGTAACATTTTAGCTAGGCTAAATGGGTAACTTTATAAAAGGAAATATAAAAGCTGCTATATTGAGAACTCCAGAAAATAACCTCCTCATCTGGATATAAAATATAATAGGGGAGGCAGCAATGAAAATTTGTTCATTACTGATGTGCAGGCAGTACTTGCAGAAGTGAAGGCTGAATCAGTTTCCAATTCCCACTGCTTAATAAGATCTGTGCTATACAGAAACTCACCTAGGTAGTTTCAAACACAAAATGAAAGACTCATTATACATCTCATTATACAAAACTCAGAAAACTTGTATTGTAAACCTCCCCTGAGGAGCAATGCCAAGAATTATGGATTAGGTGCAACATTCCACAGCCCTTTCAATATTCGCACCGAGTACCGCATGTTGATAGTGTGCCTAAAATAGGACATACAGCCTTGCTGTAGTAAACACTGGTTTAGTCAGCAAACACTACAGAGGCACATCATGAATGTAAATAAGCAATGGCTGCTCCTAGTTTCTCTGTAATTTTTAGAAAAAAGAACCTGTCACTGAGGGACAAACCCAACTGTGCCACGGTCTCTCTAGTGAATATTCTTTCTTTTCTTCTTCTTTTCAAACGCAGAACAGTTTTCACCAGCAATGCCAAAACCTTCCAGTAACTTTTACAGCTGCAGGGTAATCAGCCTAAAGACAGCTACTTGGCAACCATTCCACACCATTTGGATACAACTGTGTTTACCTGGACACAGACTCTACAGAGCACCTGGATACTCTGCCGACATGAGTAATTCCAATAATTACATAATGCTTGAGGTTGGAAGGGACCTCTGGATGTCACCTGGTCCAAATCCCCTGCCCAAGCAGGACCACCTAGAGCCAGTGGCCTAGGGCCACATCCAGGTGGCTTTTCAGTATCTCCAAGGATGACGACTGAGACACAATCTGAGCAGGCATGCACATGTACACCGTAACTAGTTCTCCTAAACGTGCAGTCGACATGATGGACTGCGTACATGTGAGGGGGAGAAGAAGTTATCCGAAATGGCCGTCCGCATGCTGATCACAGGAAGGCTGGAGCATACAGACATCAAATGGTTTCCTAACAAGCCATATGGCACACCTCAGCCAGCAAGTGTGAAGTTTTATTTAAATACCCTGCCAAAAACCCCACGAACTTCTACACACCTTATAACTTCTCTGTAATAAAAAGCAGCTCTTGAAAGAAAGAACGTTAACAAACATGTCTGAATGAAGCCTGTGCAACACTGGCATTTCAGACAGTCCCTATATCTAGTACAAACTTTTCTGGTATTTGTTTAGATTCTTGTATATTTTGGGCTCTATCATCAATCTTAAAATAACAGTATCGCAGGCAGGAAAATACTGCCTGTTTGAAAGCTCGTATCGTTGATTAGTCCACTGCATTCCTCACAATTATTGGTCTCACCAAAGTACATACAGGTATCGTGAATAACAGTGCAATTACAAGCTAACTATACAGATTTCATGGCAGATCTTTGCAACTAGTCCCTAGACCTTGTTAATGAAGACTAGGCCTTAATGTTGTAATTGTCACCACAACTATAGCTTTGTTCAACATATAAAAGATTATTTTATTGTTTACATTAACATATTATTGGGCAGGGTAGTAGCACAGAAACAACACTGCTTGTAGACAACAGTTTCGATCAGTTCTGCTACATGTTTAATGTGAGACCCTAAGATAGTCCACTCTTTTATTTACACAAGCAGTTTGCTGTCACAAACATTTTTCTGAAATCCGAGATAACAATTCAACAGATAGTGAGAGAATTTCTCCACACAGAATAAGTGTGATATAGAGGAGACACACAGGAACTTAAACTCACAGTTGTGAGGGACAGTACATATGATATGGCAGACAAAGAGGAAGAAGCAAGTTCAGCAGTTGTCAACTCAACATCCAGTGATGACAGATGATGAGGAGGAGATGCTGGCTTTTCAGAAACTGGTTTTGCAATAGCCAGAGATACAGAATGATTTTTAATTAAAAAAGAAAAAAAATTGACTTCCAACTGTCCTGAGATTTTGATCAGCCAATCTCCCTTAACAGGAGACTGAATCTCCAGTGACCCTGTCCAATCATTCTGAAAGACTTCAGCCGCGTCACCTGTGAGAACAAACATCCATTGTAAATCTTTTACTGTGAGCGTTCCTGCTGCCTATTTCCAAATGGTTACATTTTCATTATCATCATCATCATCCTTCTCATATGCCCACTGCAGATGGAGGTCAATCAAGTCAATCAGGAGTAAAGGACAAAAGCAGGGTAATGACAACAGTTAGCAGAACATGGTATTAAATGATCAATACCAGAACTCTGAAACAAGAGACTGAGAAGAAATGGATAGTGTGGTGTTACTGCACCTGTTTCCTTCTTCCAGAGATTTGCCTCTTCTACTCAGACTACAGAAATTACTAAGCAGGAGCTGTTTCTCACCGAGTATTTTCACATCGTCTAGTCCTGCCAGCCTCAGTTGTGATATGCATGTGCTACTCTGGTAAAAATAGGAGAGAACTATTTTCAGGACAGTGTGTTATTTTGAGGATGTTCAGTTTTACACACTGAAAAAAGAAGATATTTCAACAGGCAGCCAAAAAGCATCCTTAAGTAGTATGTAACAGAACTGCAAGTTTGTAGCTGAGAGAGATAAACTGTTAGTCTACTTCCAGGGGCACTGATCATAAAAATCAGTCCCAAGGTATCTATTAGACCCAATACAGATGCAGCTACTTTATTAAACACTTTGAAAGTCTGCAGCTGATAGGACTTTTAAGCACACAGTGTCAGTTATACATGCATTTCTGACTGAATTACAAAAGTGCAAATGTATTCAGTGACTCAACCAAGAGGTACTCTACAGCAACAAACAGAAGAATGGTTATGAATGGTCCAGTACCTGGATTCTAGTGAGAACATCAATTTTGTCATAGTATTTTTACAGTTTGTTTAAAGAACAGACTTAAAGCAAGTCATACATACATGAGAATGAAATTTGCTACTTAACAAGTTTCATGCCAGCAGAGCAGAATCTCAGTTCAGGCGGTCTCTCATTGCTCAACCAACTCAGCAGGCAACAGAAGTATGTAATGACTACCTCAAAAAAGGAGGTGTTTCTTAAAAAAAAAAAAAAAAAAATCACAAAAACAACACAACAACAACCCACCCTACAACACACATTCTTTTAAGAAACAGATAAGTTACAGGCTAATGAACTCCAATAACATCAATGACAGAACCTAAACTTTGAAAACAGTCTTGGAATAAAGACATGATCTGAAATTCCTCATTCCTACATCAGAGGTTTATAGCTTCTGCAAGATGTGAACAGGTCTGAAGAAAAGAGAAAGAAAATGGACATGAGACTGAGACTGTTTTTCAAATAGGACTTCAGAAGTCGGAGAAACCTGTCAGTGCAAGATGCAGAAATGGTATGCTGCAAGCGGAGCTATGCTGTATAAGGATGAAAATCTTCTAGGCCATGCTGCAGTCCACAGAATCACCCCTTATCAAGAGCTGTGTGCTGGTATATTTTGTGAGAGGGTGTGAAAAGGTAAGGCAGGGACATAAGCTGTATCCTAGTTTGCATCCTCACACCCTCACTGTGAGGCCACAGAAGTGACTGGAAGACTGTTAAGAAGTGCCCACATCTGAGAAATGGAATGTGAGAAGTAGTAGCACCTGGAATGACGCTTGGATGGGAACACTGGGATAATGAGCCCAGGAGGCTGTGGGGAACGGCCACTGCAGGACACAACGTCTGAAAGGGAAGGAAGAACAATGCAAGAAAAGTTAATCCTGAGCTGTGCAGCAGAAAGCAGCAAGTTTCTGCTATGAGCTCACTCCTTCTCAAGTGAGCAGCAAGGGAGCAGAGAAAGACACTGGGATGGGATCAGATATACAGCCTAGCCAGGTCGGTGAAGGGGAAATGGGGAGGGAAGAACAGAAGAAAGAAGATAAGCAGGCCCTCTCACTGAGTCATACCAGAGCTACTGCTGCTGGAAGGCAGCCAGGTTTGAGCTAAAGCATTTGTCTCTGCTTTTTCCACGTCTCAGAAAACCAAGAAGCGACTCCCAAACTTAAGACACCTACCTGAAATACATTCAGATTCTACTGACTGTAAATGCCTACTCTAAATTACACCTAACCTCAAAAGCTTGTGATCAAATCATGCAAGAGGAACTTCTAAACAGTTGTCTCTTTGGCTGAGTGTGCTGCCCTGAAGTAAGATTCATAAATACAAACCCCTTCAAAAAGAGACAAATATGTAAAGTGGCAGTTGAGGACAGCAGAGTTGTATTGTTCTTCAAATTACACACTGCTCCCTCTTAAGGTAAATTCCTAATCTGCCTTCTCCAAAGGCCCTCCTGTCAACCACAGAAATATTTCGCAGCCTAATACGGTTCAAAAGTAATTTTAAAATGTGTACAGATTTCTGTAAAATTTATCACATATAACAGCCCCAAATCACACCCAAATCAGAATTCTTATTTTTAAAAATATTTAAAGCTATTCATTTTACAATATTCATTGTCATACACCAACAGGTATCTATCTCATATGTGGTTTACAGTTAGTGTCCTCAGCTACTTGTACTCAGTCTTGTTAAGTGAAGGGGTAATTTAGCAACCTCAGCTTGTTTGCTATTAGTGTCTCTCCTAACATGACATCTCATCTCACCCTGAGTTCTTTACGGATGGATTTAGTTTGGTTCTATCTTCCTGCAGTTGCATAAGCACCTGACAGAAACACCCAACTGAGCATTCACATTTTGAAGTGGCCAGTGAAACTTTGAGGAAAGATTCCAAGAACTTGAAATGCCCAAAAGCCAGTAGGAAATTAATCAAATTTTGATACCTCCATACACCACAACTTGGCAACAAGAATAACAGTTCAAGAATTACCAATGAAACCAAAAACATATGTAGAGAGAAAATTCCATTTTCATTACGATTCCACTCTAATAAACAGGTCTTACAATTTCTCAAAGGGGTTTTTTTTTTGTTGTTTTTGTTTAGATTTGTTTGGGGGTTTTTTTTTATAAAATACATTTACAAAAACTGTTAGCTAGCATGAAAGAAATACGGCCTGGGAAGATAATGAAATTTTGTTTCATAGTTGAGAATCACCTATTGAATTAAAACCTATTGTTTTTTAAATATAAGCAGCAATATTATGAGACTCCTTTAGAGATAAAAAGACTACTATATCAAATAATATCTATGATCTTATACAACAAAGCATGAATTTAACACTGCTTTCACTGTACTACCACCATGGCAGTATTGTAGCATTTCTGAAATTATACTTACACAGTCCAAGACACTATGTCAACAGACATGCCAGCCTGCTTCAAGCACCAAATGGCTAAAATGGAACAAAACAGCTCAACCAGCTGCATTCAAACATAAATTCTAGTAGTGCTTCACCTCTCCCTTTGCTATTGTAGTCAGAATTTTAGCCTTTGTATTTCACAGAACAACAGAAAATAGCATGCGGATCTTCAGACTTCAACAAAAATTTGATTCCTTGCCTTTCAAGCTCTTATTACATGAAGCTGTAGGACATCAAGAGATGAATCACATAGTGTCGCCAAATATAATGAGATTTCTTCTTCGAAAGACCTAAAGAAGCTGTCAAATGCAACTGTCAACACAGTCCATTCTAGGAGTTTATCCTTCCATTATTTTTAATTAAAACTCTGGTTCTTACCTCCCCAACCATGGTACCACAAGCACTTCCATTTTATAGATTATACCAGGAAACTTTTACAAATCGATTGTTGAGTACAGGATCACATAAAAGCCCTCAAAGATAAGAGCAGTGACAATCCTCATTGTTCATAGACCTCACTGAACACAGTACCTCCTGAGGAAGGGGCAGAAAGAATGGGTATCTGAACAGGTAGCATCCACAGCTGATACTAGATGCAGTGCTGCTAGACATTTGACTTTCTGAACATCTGCATAAGCCACTTCCACGTACCAATCAATCCCCCTTCACTCAGCAGGTGGAATTTGGAGTCTGTTCTGAACCTGGCTCCCAATTAGCTGCACAGCATGGACGCACGGCTTTAAACATACCAAAATCCATGCAGAGCTAATCATGCCGGAGGTGAAGCAGCCTACACAGACATAGTGGTTTGCTGTCATGTAGGCAGCATGGCAACTGAGCACCTTTCTACATTAAACCCAATGAGAAAGGATTATTCTTAACCAGACCCAATCAAGTGAAGACAAACTTCACACTGCCTTCAAGCCAAACAGTAAGTACACCCCATTGTCTTTTTCAGATACATATTTGAAGCTGGGTTTCCTAATTCTTCTTCCTCAAAGAAAATGCCAACGTAGAGGTAAACTACTATACTTAATTTCATTTTATATTCCAATTCTTGAGTAAGTAATTGGATAGTCCTCTCTCAAGTGACATATGTTACTTCTGACAATGCACAGGTAGGTACAACGCCTGCAAAAAGACACATTTGCCTCCTTTTTTAAAAAAGAAAAAAAAAATCAGAGATGTAGTAAGAAGTTCTTGAAGCTTATTAGTAAACATTACTAAAGGTAGAGAAAGTGAAAAAAGCCATTAAAAAGTTTAACAAGGAAATAAACAGAAGATACCACATCACGCTTCCTTTGCGGACTGTAGTGAAGTCTCTAACCAAGACAAATTAGAAATGCTTCTATTATGCAAACTAATATTAAAGTTTATGGTTTGGGAAGCCAGAGATTTCCTACTGTGTTCTTAATAGCTGGACAACTAAACTACTTCACTGTTTACTTTATGATGCCACATTCATGATATGGCATAGCGTAAACATTTTCTTAAAAGAAAATAAGCCTTAATGAGTTAACCACACACAGGCACAGAAAGCCTGCTACCTGCCAGACAACCTCGGGCTCTACATTTTTTAATAATGAAATAGTTACTCATGTCATTACATAAATATTATTACATAATATCTCCTTTGTATGCAAAATTAGAGCTACAATAAAATAGATCCCACTATTTCAATACTGTATCTATTAATCCCATTCATCCACTTAATAATTTGGAGCTGCAGATGCAGCAGATCACAACGGCTTTAATATTCGCATTCCTCTGTGCCTAAACAGAGCACAGACAGATAATTCTACTTGAAAAAATAAAAACCCACCCAAAAAACCCAACAAAAAAACCTGCTCTACTGTAATAACTGGGCGAAGGGAAGGATACCATTACGGTGCTTTTTTATTACGTGTTTTTTGTCTTCCCTAATATTTTATCTAACGATACCTCATTTTCAACGTTTAAATTGATAAAATAAGGAGAAATACCTTAATTCCCAAGGTCAGCATTACACAAGTATAAAGGGATCACAAGCAACGATGCTTAACATGACGAACGTCTCAGAGAACGGGGCTTTTTTTTCCCCAACTTAATTATTAATGTATGTGTACACTACAATAAACATTAAATCCATTTTCCCAAATGTTAAAACCGGTTAGAAATTTGTTCTGATGGTGAGAAACATACTTGAGATGCGGGAAGACGACAACCACGAGTCTACGGGGCAGAGGCAATGAAGTGGGATGTGACATTAGGAAGTCTCAGGGGGCAACATGTGGCCAGCGGTTAGGACGTTCCCTTCTGCAGTGCAGCACCAATGCCTATCGCTTCACACGATCTGTACCACGCCAGCGTGAGACCAACATAAACCCCCCCACTTCCCAAGTGCCGCACAAGTCTCAGTTGTGACTACGCTCGAAGGTTTCCCCCTCGTACGGGAGGGAGCCCTGTCGCTATTCGCCCCGCACAAACACACCTCCCGGTGTGCCGCCTTCGCCCCCCGTGCCCACACGCCGTTACCCCTTCACGGGGGCGGGCGGGTGCCCCGAGTGTTTGCACAGCTGCCGCCGCCCGCCCGCCCGCCCGCTCGGGCAGCCCCCAACGCCGGCCGCGTAGAGCACAAAGCCACGGCGGCCGTGGGCCCGCAGCCCCGGCCCC
>VZTU01021862.1:0-48778 GCA_013400835.1 Zapornia atra | reverse complement strand
TGTTTGCTCCTGTTTTTCGTACAGTATTTGAACAAGTCTGACTTTCTTCTTTGCCTAGAAGTGTGAACTTTGCAGTGATGCAGCTTGCTATCTGCGTTTTCAAGTGAGTAGCTTTTGTCTTCTTTAGGTTCAAGTAACGTGCTACTTTTCCTGGAGGGAGGTGATAGAGAGGATGGGGGGCATTAAACTTTCACATAAGCATCTTATCAGAATTAATTTTTTTTCCCTAGCTTTTTGTGATCAGCTAGTGCTTGCAGATACCCATTTTCTAGTTCTGAATTTTGTTTAACTGGCTCTTTTGTCAGCTGAAGGAAGAAGAGTCTCTAATGGGAGAGTTGTTTTGGAAGTATGTCAGTATAACTGTTCTTCTGGCAACTGTGTGATGTTTTCATTTAGGCTATTCTCATGCTCTTACTGGCACTAGGTTGTAGCAGCTGGGATCTCAGCATGTTTGATTTCTTGTGACATGGGTTAGTCTTCTTTTTCAGGCATATCAGTTTAAGATAATTTTGTTTTATTTTTTTCCTCTGTATTTGAATGGCCTTCTGCCATTTTACAGGTAGTGAAGAAGTTGGCAATGAAATGAGGGGAAATACTAGTGCTACCTTCCCTTCTGGTTTTGAAAGTTACTGTGGCTATTGCATGCCCAAATGCTGTTTCTTGCTTGTAGTTCAATAGTGCAGTCAAGTCTCCTCTTCCTTCTCTTCCTGAATTCTGCGTTTTGCCAGGAAAATAAAGCTTTTCCCAGCTCTGCCAGCAAGCAGCAGGGCTTGCTGGTTAATGCAATCATATTAGTATGGATAGAACTACTGCTGAGGTGGGAACTGTACTGTTGGAATAGGTGGGTAACGTGGTATGGGCTGTATTTCTACTGTTCCTTTGAGTGCTAGTATGCTGAAGTATGTGGTCTTAATTTATCCACGTTAACTTGAAAGTTAATCACATAAATACTTTAGCCAAGAGTGTTATTGTTAGCTGTTGAACAAAATGGTAATAACTGGCTCATGTCTAGTAAAAATGCAGATGTGTTTTAGCATTTTATAGGGGGAGCAATTAGTCCCTGCCATGATATTAGCAATCACAGTTTTTGTTTACTTATCCTGGTATAATATCTCACATGTAGCACCATGTAGTTTTTCAGCTGTGACCATGATTCTGTCTGTTGGTGTGTTTTTTTTCTGGAAGCGCAGTTCTAGCTCTTATGCCCGTTCCAATAATAGAGGTGACTTTTGTAACACACACTACCCTTTTACTCCTCTGAGGATTGAAGATGTACAGCAGAAGTTGTATTAGTTCTATTTATGCAGCTTCTGTGCTGTGCTCTTGGGTTTGTATTTGAGTCTGTTGGCTGTACTCTTTATGTCTTGCTTGAGAGAAAAGAAAATGTCCTGTGTAAATAAATTGCATGATCTCTTCCCTGCAAGCAGGAAAAGCTACTGATATTGACAGGAAGGTATTCCTGCCATGAAATAAAGCAAGCGTAGTGAATGCTTCTTAGGAAAACTGGTGCTTATCCACAAGCTTATAAAGCAAGCTAGATGGTCACTTGATTATTTTCCATTAAGTAGAACTTTTATGATCCTATAAATAAGCATTAAATAATTGCATACTGATAGAATCAGAAAAGAAAAAAAACTGCTCAGTACAGGACTCCGTATTCCTGTTTCAGTAAGTAACTTGAACAAGGAACTGGCTGCTTCTGGTTTTGATGCCCAAACCTGGCGTTTCCACGGAGGAAGAAGAGCTGTGAGAATCTAATAACTTTATTGGTATCTGTCACATGCCAATATGCATCTTGCTGTGTTCTGCAACAGAAAAGATTAAGGTCATGATGTAGGCTGCTACTTTGTTTTAAAAGGCCTGGTACCTGTTGTATGTAACTCCTATCAGTCTCCAAGGACTAAGAAATGGGGTGAAGGTAAGTTGCAGGACAAAAGCAAAAAAAGTATGCTAAATAACCACAGCCTTTACTTCCCTTTTCTCTACCCTGGAAAATCATTGCAAACCCCAGGAGAACAAATGTGTATTTTTACTAATCTTAACATTAGTATAAAATGCTGTCTGTTTTACCTGATCTCTACGTGACAGTCAAATGCAGTTGAACTGAAAGAAATCTGAGGAGAATACCGTGCTGCAGATTTTTTTTTTGTTGATGTTCATTTGTACTAATGGCAAAAATGTATAATTAAAGTTACTCAATTAAATGCATTTAGCTTGAAGGTTTGCAAAACAATAGTCTTTGTGCTAAGAATAACAATGCAGTTTTAGGCCGAGCTGTTCGGTATACCTGCTTACCAAGTTTACTTGTAGGCAAAACCAATTATTTCCCTTTAACAGCATACATTATGAGCAGAAAGTTGTTCTCTTCATCTTTATGTTTTATTGTTAGAACTGTTGTATCCCTCTACTTCACCATTTGGTTACTTCCTGACAACTCAGCTGATTGATTTCTTTTTCAGTTGTGTTTGGATTTTGATGATGACAACTGGGGTTTTGTGTGGGGTGTTGGCTTTTTTTTTTGTAGACTCTGTCAGCTGCCTTCAGATTTGCATTAGCAGAGAAGGAGGCTTCTAGAAACAGAAACCACATCTGTCATGATACTACAGTGTCTTTTTTGGCAGCTATAAAGTATGATGTATACAGAGAAAAATTAAATGTCTGTGGTAGGGGTGTGTAAAACCAAGAAAGATATGACACAGTCATGATGCCTCATCCTGGGATGGCAGGTGATTTTGATTGTACCCACTTTTGGTGACTACATTTAAAAAAACCTTTAAAGTCTAGTAATCTGTAAAAATCTGAGTTTTGTATATCCATACACCATACTTAAGAAATTGCTGCGAAGATTCAGCTGGGCAGGAAAGCCTGCAAGCAAAGTTACAGCTCAAACAGTGGCAAATATCTTCAAGAGAACGGTCAGTTTACTCTGTAACCATCACTGTGACTCCAACCATTGAAATCCTGGGTTTAGCTTATGTTTAAAGCTAGAAGATGTTTGAAAGCTAAAATGAGGCTTTTCTGTCTTTTTTTTGTTCCCCTCTGTGGATGGCTGTTTAAATAGTCACAGTAACTTTTGGCAGGTAGTGAATTAAGTTCTGCTGAGCATGGGGTGCCTGTAGCTCCCACTACCTTTAGTACTGCAGAGATGTACTGAATAGTTGATGTTGAACTTGTTTTTCAGTCATCATTTCTTCTTGGACAATCACTTCTGCTAGTAAATGGAATTGTTGCTACAAATGTCAGTGCCCACCTTAATGTTGCAACTTTTTTTTTTCTTGTGGTTGGGTATCTACAAATTTTAACTTGTTTGCTATTTTGTGATGTGGTTTTTCAAACTCTACTTCAGTGCTAGGCTTGGGCTGCTCATTGAGAGAAGCTATATGGTTCATGATGATGTTCATTTGCCAAGGCCATGTTTTGCAGTTGCTGTTTTAGAGATGCTCCAATTCTAAATGTGTTGCATGTTCAGCATCCCACTGTCCACCTTCGTTACTTAGAACAAAACCTGTCCTGTCACATTGCTGTAAAAGAAATTGGAATGGAGATTTCTAGTATTGTAACAAGAAATAACAAGCACTGTTTTTCCAAAATATTTTTACCATTTGATGTAAGCATACTATTTACTTTAAACTGTCTGCATTGAGTGTGAGTGAAAAGTATTGTGTTTTGTAAAGTAAAGCTAATTTAATCTGCTTGTGGTATTTTTGCCATTGTACTGTTTAGTCTTTAAGACCAATTAAATATGTTGGAGCTTGTTTCTTTTTGAGGATGGCAAAATGTGTTTGATTCTTTCACATCACAGTTTACTCTGTGCCACAGTTTGAAGCAATGAGGTGTCGGAGCCTTTGGTTTTCTACATAAGGCTGCAGAATGACACCTTATTTTCTAGGTCTCAGGTTACTAGACAGTTGTATGTGAACATATTTTTCAAACCAGAGAAAATGTTGACCTGAAGTGTCACAGAAATAAGGACACTGTAGTAATTTCCTCTTTAAAAGGCTGATTAAATAGGCTAAAATCCACGTGGACAGTTCATTTGTACTTTATTTTTGTCTATGGGAGGAAATGCACTGCTACTGGACTATCTCATGGAGTGGTACTATGACCATATGGTCATGATGAATGCATAAACTAAATAAATTTTTCAGACCTTTCTTTTCCCCCCTCCTTTCTTTTTCTCCTCACTGTGTAGAGTTAACTAATAGGGACAAATTCTTAATATACACAATTATTTTCTTCCTTGAGAGTTACAGAAAGTGATAACCTTTGGGAGAACAAGTAGCTCCTGGGAGTCCTTGAAGAAGCATATTGTTCTTTATAATGAAGTCTCTCTTCTGCAGAGCCTGAGCAGCATCTTCCGCATACGGTCGTCGTAATAAAAAATTCTTGGTGCGTAGCCAATACTTGAAATTCAAGTAAGGTTTAGTAGGCTTTCTTTGAATCATTATATAGCAGTAGTACCCAGGCTGCCAAACTTACAAGTTAAAATTAATGTTCATTTTCAAGGCTATACTTAAAAAAAATCAATTTTGTGTTCAGAGGCTTAGTTCATTGCTCTACCAAGGAACAGTCAGCTCTGCCCCAGGAAGGGAGCTTTGATTCCGTTCCTAAAGGTGACTGAATAGATTCTCCTGTGCATCTGGTAACTGTGTTGTCCCTCTGAATTTTCTTTTTTCTCCCTTCTAGCTGATAATTGACTACTGCAAGCAGCTATGTAGTTTCTGTCCTCACAGATAATTTTTTCTGAGTATTTTAATACAAAGCTATGCTATTTTGTTGTTCAAGGGTTAAAGAAGTTGGCTGCCAGTAAGCTTATACTGGGTTATCTATTTAGTGGTAGTGCTGCTGATGCAGGCACCGATTTAAGAGAAAATAGAGCTTTTGCTTGTTGAAGGCCACCAGTGCTGACCACATTACCCGTTGGGGAGCAAATAATGTACAACGTTGTCATAAAACAAGAATATTTTTCCCCCTCTTGCTTAGAGAATCCTCAAATTAGTGTGAAAGGGGGAAGTTCAGAAACAAAGAAAAATAACATGGTTATTTTCCTGCTGGAGGGAAAGTGTGACAATGCTGTGCTGGTGGTAAGCTGAGCCAGAAGAATATAATAATCTTGCAAAAAAAGCAGCGCGTGAGAGTGTGTGTTGGGTGGTAGGAGGGTATATGGCAAAGCTGCAGTTTACTATGTCAGGCAATCTGATGTTTCATACTGAACTTAAGGATGAATTTTATATTAAAGACTTTGAATGAAGGTTAGCTTAAAGATGGCTTCACAAGGACATTTGAAAGACAGTTTCTGCCAGATCTGAATTTGTTGTCATTGTGGGCTTTCTTTTTCCAAAGAAATCTGCTCTAGTAGCAGTCTTGGAGTCTGTGTGTGTGTGGCATGGCATATCTCCAAAGGCCTGGGAATTTGTTTTTGTAGAGTGGTGATGTAGCTATTTCTTTATTCTAGTTGCATACAAAATCAACCATCTTTGTTCTGCTCATTCTCATGTATTCATTCCATAAACTAGATATAACCCTCAGTATTTTTCCCTGAAGATTCCTTTGCCTTTGTGGCATTTTCAGTTGCTTGACTTGAACGGGATTTCGAGTCCAGAGTTTGTTTACTGAGAGATATAAAACTTAACGTTTCTGCTTCTTACATCTAAGCCTGGTCCATAGCAGGCAGTGCTGACAAGAGTGCAGTACATGAACTGCAAAGCAACCTGCTCTGTTGGTGCAGATTATCAACACAAGACTTGTGGGTAGAAATTACCACGGTGCAGAAACCCCCTGAAATCTAGCCTCTGATGCTGAAGCTGGATGTCAGCAGCTGAATTCTGAAATTGAAACAGTACTTGGTTGTTTTGGGCGGTTGAGAACAGCTTCTGGATTTTAAAACGTTAACATCTTTGACTGTAAGCTATACCTTTGTGCTTCTGTTTGGTGAAGCCACTACAAGCATTTGTCTGATGCAAGAAAAAAGCATGATGTTTGGTGGCTCTTTTTTTTTTTTTTTTGGAACAGCAACACACAGGAATTCTTGCCTGCCATTGCTCCCTCTGTCCATGTGACTGCTCTTAAAGGTATTGCTCATGTGGTGTGGTTTTCCCACATGGAAAGGTCCAATTTTTCAAGCTGTCTTTCTTTCCCACTGCCCTAATTGTAGTATTGCTATACTCTTGGGTAGCTTATTTCTTGATCAGAAAGCAAGTCTTAAGAAGTACTGCACAGGTACTTATCTGTTTAATGGGTGATTAAGTGGTCTCGATTTGTGCAGAAAGCAAAGAAACTGGCATAATTATCTTGTTAAGAGCCAGATTTTAAATGTGTCCAATTCACTGTAATTACTGATTGACTAGTTGGGTAATTGGCCGCTTCTACAGAAGGGGCATCTGGTAGCGTCCATTCCACGCTGGTGCAGTGGTCCTCCTCTTGAAGTTCTGGGAAATGAGATGTTAATTGTCAAGCTGCCAGAGGCTCCAAAGGCCATCAGTCACTCTGGGGGTGGGGGAAATGCTTCTAAATCCAAAGCTTTCCAATTCTGCACAAAATTTCGTGAAAGCTTTTGTAAAGAAGAAAAATTAGGTTTTCCTTGCCCTTTTTCAGAGATTAATTTCTCAGGAAATGCATGTACTGGGAGGCGTGTAGTTCTTATATTGAAGACAGTATTGGTGATCTTGTTTAATAAATATGTTGGAGATCTTTTTATAGTTTTAGCTATTATGTTTTTGAAGAATGTGCTTGGAAGAGGTGATTGATTGTTCACAGCTGTTAGGAGACTGAGAGTTTTTGCCATCTTAAATTTAAATCTTTATTCAATATTGTCCTTTAAGGAGGTAAGAAAAGTGGTTTATCAGTACAGGATATGTCTGAATGAAGTTTTCCGAGTGCCCAAACCCAGCCCCCAGCATTGTTGTTCCCTCACAACTCCTTCCTCTCTTAGTTGAGGTAGATTGAATTGATTTCTTTTTAACAGATTTTTTGGCATATAAACCTTGTGGCTTTTCCTGTTGGTGAGGGAGACCATAAGGAAAGGAAAGAGTCTGAAGAGTGGCTTTCCTGAATTAAGAGGGGAGTTTGATGGTGTTGGACTCAAACTTTCCCAGTGTGTCTTGCTCAGGCAACTGTGCATGGCATAAATGTTTTTATAAGCAGCTATGAAGTTCTCTTCTTTGGGGGTGGGAGAGGATGCATGGTTGCAGATAGTCTTATTAGCACAATTGTGGGGTTTTTTTAAATCCAGGTAGTGAATTTCAAAATTCAAGAGCTGATTCTGTCAAATACTGAAGCTATTCAGTACCTTTAAAAAAAGGTACAATGACTTTCCTCCTGGGGAATCTGGATTTCCATTCCCTCCCTGCTTTGAGGGTATGCAGCATGATTGGTAGCATCTTGTACCTCACGTTTAATCTGTCTGGTCAGACTCCAAAGAGGAAGCCTGTGAAGAACTTCACAGATCCTGTGATTTCGTATTATGTTGGAAGCTCTTTTGCTTTGAATCTAAAAAGGCAAGTAGCGAAGAAGAGAGCCTCACAGCCAGGCATACAAATACCCTTTCTTCTTTGGTTTTGCTGTGTTGTACGGTAATAAGCATAGCCTATAAAAAACATTCTGTTATTTTTCTTAGCTTCTACTTGCTGTGAAGATCCTTTTTGTAGTAATGTGTCAATTTTCCATTCTCGTATCCATGCTGGGATATGGATAGACTGTGAACTCCCTTATAGCTGCAGATGTCCTAGCGAGTGCCATTGAGAAAGGCTGTTGTAGATGGAAATAAGTCAAAATAATTGCTGTTGCTTGCAAATCTGGCTGCACTTTCTGAGAGATTGTTATGTCAAAAGGACTGTGGGAAATTGGAAAGAAATGAAAATACAACCTCAGTGACTAAAAAATTCCATGAATTTAGGCCTTGCGTGTTCTCTGTGGTGGTTTTTCTGCATGTGTATGTTCTTTCGTTAGCTGTCAGAGTATATATACATGAGTATAAATAAGCCTTGCAAATTTACATGAAGAAACAAGTATTGCTTTTTCATTTGATGTTTGTTTGTGTCTTCAGAAACTCCTAGTGCTAAATTGTTGCACTAATTTCTATGAAATTAGAAATCTGAGATTTCTATAAGGTGCTGCTAGCATTAAGCTACACAACTTGAAGTTGCAATTTTTCTAATCATTCTTGATTACATCTTCATCTCTTGCATGTCAGGGGTAATTAAATGTTGACTAATTATAGTGCTTTAGATTTTTGCTGACAAAAACCTGTTTTGGAAATCACAAATTCCTGTTCTAGTTATAGCTGTCGTCTTACAGCCTGTATTTTAACATATAAAAATATCCCTTGGAGAGTGTCTAAGCAAAAATGAAAGCAATCTGAATTGCAGTGTAATTGGCTGCTCTGAACTACAGTAAGCTGTAGAATTAGCTGCCCTGAAGCAGTGGTACTTAGTGGGCACATCTTGCTGTACAGCTGTTAGTCGCTTCTATATTTCTTTTGCTGAAGTCCAGGACAACAAAGGGTTGGGCCTGAGCAAGTGGATTTTAATTTCCATCAGTGGGATGTAGACCATAGCATTTTATAGGGAATTGGTGGGATATGTAATGATGTTTACTTCCAGAAGCTCTGTCTCCTGCCACCCCAAAATACTAGGCAAAGCTTTCTAGCAATCCTACCCCAACTCTTGAAATCCTACATATACTATTTTTTAACTGAATTAAAGCAATAAAAAGTTATGTTTCACAAAACAGCATACAAATCTGTGCTGCACAGAACTGGGATGTAGAACATGGCAGCTAGCATACCAAACTGGCACACTGAAGAGTTTCTCGAGGAGTAAAGGATAGAAGTCAATACCACTTGTGTCAATACACTTCTGTTATGTTCTGTTTAACTTGGCACTTGTTTTGAAGGCTTAAGATATAAACTCCCTAAGATTTGTCCTTTAGTGCTTTTAAACTGGAAGAAAGTGTTACGGAAATTTAGTCATCGGTATCTTATGTGCGCTGCAGTGAGCACTGAGTTACCATTCTAGAATTTGTTCGGGATTTTAAGTACCAGCTCTGTATCCCATAGTATTTTTACAGCAATTTCTAAAAAGGTATCACACATACTCTTACAGGTTTGAAAATGCTTTTTCACTTGCTATGACTGTATAGGGTTATAATTTAGGTAAGTCAAAATATTAGTGGCATTTGTTGCAAAAATACTTCTTTAGTTGACTCAGAAAATAGAAATTGCAGTGATTTCATGGCAGAGTGACCACAGAAAAAGACATTAGTACCAAAGCAGATTTTTGGTTTGGCTTTTTTTGTTGCTTTCCTGTAGGGTATACTCACAAGAAATTGTGAAAACAAAACTTAATCTAGCCTGCCTGGTGTGTTAGAGGGGTGTTCTCGAAATCGATTTAGAGATTCAGCTTGCTGCACGCTTCTGTGATGCCAAATGTTCGGTGTATTTTTTGTTTGTGGTGGTTGGTTGGTGGGGTTTTTGCTTGGTTTTGGGGTTTTTTTTAGTGTTTGCATTATAAACAGCCTGCTGACTGTGCTGTTGGCATTGCACTCTGTGTGTTGCCCAGGAAATGGGCAGCGTTAGTGTGCCCTCTGAAGCTTTGGTACAACCCTCTGCTCCCTGAACCTTGTGAGTGGTAATTTTCACATTACCTATTAATGGCCTTATTAGACAGGGAAGGCACCTTGCTGCAAGTATGAATGCTTCCGTATTTCGTAATAGCTTGCTTGTAAAATACTTTGTCTAATATTGTACTAGGCAGATTAGTTTTGCCTAAGAAGTTATATCTTGTTTCTGCAGTTTCAGAGCTGCACTTGTTTGTCCTGAGCCAACAGCAGAGCCAGCCATGCACAGATCTGATGCTGTCTCAGAATGGGTTTGACAATTAAAATTTGATTTCTGTCACTGAAGTCAAATGCTGTGGTTTTCTTTCTGTGCTAATCTCTGTTGAGTGATGAGCTTTGAAAACTTTACAGTTGGTTAAAAAACAAGAGTTAAGGCGTTGTCATCTTCCGAGTAGGTAGAAATGCAGCTGAGCCTTTCGGGTTGGTTTTTGTGGGAGCTCTGAACTTGGTGTTTTTTAACTGGCAGGTTACAGTTGCTGCAGTGTACTGCAACTTGATTTCCCATTCGTGTTCCGACCACTTCTGTTCTACTTTCTTGTCTTCCATGTTATCTTAACTCTTCCCCTTAGCCACTTCATCCCTCTCCTTTTACTGCAGGAAAGAAGCTGGGTAGATGCATATATTCAGCTTTTCCCTTGATTGACAGGTTATGTTGTTGCTTAGCATATTGGCTGTAGGAGATATGTGTCCAATCAGTTTCCTGATACTGCACTCACCAACTCCACTGAATCTTTCTCGGACCTTAATGTTTCTGTAGACTGCTAGTAATTGGAGGACTAAACAAAGGTTTAATGGTTCTCATCCTGGACTGTTGTTCTTGGAAGGAATGGGTTTTGTTGTCACCTGCCTGGTAGGGCTCCAGAGGGCTGCCCAGACCCCAGGCTCTGGTAGCAGGTTTAGCATCCATCTGAGCTGCTGTTCCATCTGAACAGCGGAAGCAAGGATCATTTTTCAAGGGTTCTGGAAGAAGGTCTCTAAAAGTCTGTAATTGTTTTTTATAACTGCTGCAGCTATAGCTGATAACCAGATTTATTGTAGGTTCCATAGTTTCCCAGATGACTAATAACTTCTTTCAGATAAATGAATTAATATTTCTTTAGTGCTTTGGGAGAATTTTGAGTAAGAATAGCAGGATTTGAACAGGGATGCTCCATTGTAAATTTGCTTTCTCTTAACTCCTGAAAGATTATCTTTAGGAAAGGATAAATCCAATGTCTGACCTTTGTAAAGCAAGGTGAGGTGCCCTGAGACTTTGCCTTCATTTGAGGTGGTGGTACTCTTCCTAGTGGTCTGCTACTATTTTAGATAGAAGTTTAGAGGAAATACTGTGTGGTCGAGATAGTATTCGTAGCTGAAAATGACTCTTGACAGAGAGATGCACTTACCTCTTCAAATGCTTGTTGCTAAAGGCTTGTTCTATACCTTCTAAATTTCTTTGAAGAATAAGGTCCATAGGAAATAAATTTCTAGAGCTATTTGAAGTTCCTTGATAGTAATAGGAGGAGGAAAATGGTCAACAGTACAAACTTATTTGGAAAAATCAACAGAAATTGAAATCTCTTTATATGTGATGCTTGCTTTGGTTAAAATTCAATTACATCATTTTTGTCTGTCCTTGATTTGTCTTAGTACTTGAAAACTGCCACAGAAATGAGATACCTGCTGCAAGTTACTAAACAGCACAATGCAGATGCCCTTAATGCTTAATATTCCTTGTGCTAGTTCCTTATGGTAGTTATCCTTTCATACGTTTCCCTACACAATATATGCAGGACTTCCTGATAATAACTTTGTATGAACTTGTTTTTGAACTAACGTGGATGCCACTTCTTAAAAACATAACTTCTCTAGAGCATCATAGGCTTTCAGCTGAAACATGATGGTTTTAAAAGTGAAATATGGCAAGCAGAATAATGAAAGTCATGTCTTCTAACAATTGTTAAATGTTTTTTCAGATGGCAAGAAAGTTTCACAAACTAAATGTGTGAGAAGCATGAGTGTATTCCTGTGTCTGTGTAAATAGTGTTCCAGGCTTAAGTAGACTCTGTTTAACACACATATTGACAGTTTATATTATCAGATAACTAGGAGAAAAGATACAAAGTCTTCTCAGTTCAGGGAGGGGAGGAATGACTCCTTCCTTTACAGGTCAGTGAAGAAAAATATTTTCTGTTCCTTAGTGTGAAGGTGTGCTATTGTAGAGTTTTGCTCTTTATATCACCTATGCCTTTACAAAGGTATGGCAGTTCGTAGCCTGTGTCCTTTGCTAAGCCTGAGACCACCAGAGCATGATGTTTTACCCTTTGTTCTTTCATTTAAAAAAAACTTAAAACTGTTAGGGCAGAGGCGCATTTTAGAAAAAAACCTTTTTGGGGGTCAACTTTGAAGATGTTCTACTGAGCAAGACTTTGCTTAGAAAAACTAATGCATCTCACTTCTTGCTGTTCTGTTGTTGAAAGTTGTTTGAAATAGTGTTAAAGATACCTTTGAAGTTTGTTTCCTTTTGAAGCTGTGAAATCTACAGTGTTTTTGATTCCTGGTTAGGAAGACATTTGTGCAGTCTGACAGATAAATTAAGACAAAGCTTCCTTCCTCTGCTTAAACAGGAAAGGAGTGTGCTTACTTTTGAAGACTCAGGGGGGCTAGGTTAAATGGTATAAAATGTCTCTCTGGGAATTCTAGTTAGCTTCTTGCAAAGGTATTTCTTGAAGTGTATGTAGAATAGGAAATACCCTTTCACTTAGAGCTTTCTTCACTTGTGCCTGCAGGAGAAAAGAAGTTGTATCTGAGGAGTTCATTTTTGATTTGTACTGAAACCTGTGGCAGGGATTGTAATACTGCATTGGCTCAAGAGTTCTGTTGCAGAAGCATAATAACTATTTATTTAAAGTATTTTGTACCTTTGAAGATGCTAGATGCTTTAAACATCTTCCTGGAGTTAAAGCAGTTTATGAAACTGCTGTTCAGCACTTCTGGATTGGAAACTTATGTCTGACTCTTAGATGCATGCTTATAAATCTCCATGGTTAATTTGCCAAGTATTTATACTGAGATCATGCCTTCTAAGGATCCATGGTATTGTCTGACTTTCTTCTTTTCCTCAGTCATGCTGATTTTGAATTACTGTGAAGGTACCATAGAGAGATGGGATTTTCCCCAAAGCAGCTCTGCAGGACTGAGTTATTAGAAACATCATAGTACTAATCTTCAGTATTGCTTCAGCAATTAGGTGGATCCTAAGTGCTCAAAGTCCCTTTACCAATTAATGATGACAGACTTTAAACACCCTGCATCTCTGAAAGGAGTCTTATGTGAAGGGCCTGCTTTTACATGATAAATGACTTCCAATCTTCTTGCAGAGTAGCGTTAGAATGCCTCTTAGATAAACCTTTTATCTTCAACTTATACTGCATAGGCCTACTATATGGGGTACTCTTCTGGGTTTTTTTCCCCTCCAACTATCAAGATCTGGGCATCTTACCTTTTCAGGGCACTGGTGAAGATCATTCAGTGATTTTTGTGTGTGTCTGTTTAGTTATATACCAGAGTCGCTTTGATTTCTTTACCCTCCCCCAAATTATTCTCAGTACCAGCACACAGCTTTAAAGTAGAATAATTTTTATAGCTCTGCCTGTGCTTCCGCCTCCTTCATAAATGATTTCTCTTCATCAATAGTCCAGCTGTAGCAAATGCCTAAAGTTTTATTCCTTAGACATTTTTATTAAATTTCACCTAACTTTGCACGTTTTGTATAATACAGTAAGCCAAATAGTTAATCTTTTCAAGCTTCAGACTTCTTACTAAATTTCAGTCAAAATCAGTTTGATTAGGATTTGTAGTTTTGTATGGATAAACTGTTGGTGGGGAGGGAAGGCAGGTTGGGGTTTAGGAAGGGTTAAGATGTAGAGATGCCTTAATTGACTTCTGGTTAACTCTTCTGTTTCTATCCATGTAATGCTGAAGAATTTCTTAACTGACCATTTAACTTACTCTTATCTGGGACCTGCCTTCTGTCTTGACTGGTGCCCAAGTTCGTTCTTTCCTTGAATGTGTTGCATATGTATTTGTAGTATGGCTCCGTATCTTTCAATGCTACAGCATTTCCTGTAATCAATGAATCTGAAAATAAGGCTAACCTGTCCTTTTGTCCCAAATAATTATTTCAGGGAACTGATAGTCACGTGAAGTCATGACCTTTGTCTCTAAAAGTGCTTTACAGCTATTAAAGTAGTAAATGAAGTACTGTAAGGCACAGTTTATCTTTGTAGCATCTTCTTCTAAATTTGCAGAAACAATTCTGGTGAGTTGTGATCTTTCAATCAAGTATTTCTGTGTAAGTGTAAGAGTTTGTCTTTCCTAATAAAGATTGGCTTCAGAAAAGTAATCCTCAGAGTAATTGGGAGTTTCCTTTCATTGTCAACATGAACCAATTAGTATCACATTGCTTGGCCTTTAGCACTTGCTAAATGAAATCAAATTAAATTGTGCGTGACTCTTTGTTTCCAAAATAAACATTTTGGATTAACAAATGGGCTTGCCTTTCTTCTCACATGCTCATTCTGGGATAGTGACCCCATGAAAAATGAGAATAAGGATGCTGGTGAATCTAACTGGAAAGCTAGTGAAGTAGCTCCATATCTAAGTATTCAATAGAGCTGAGGGCCAAACTATGTCCTTACATGTAATTTAGAGTCTATAGAAATAAAATAAATTAGTCTTTTGATGTGATACTTTGCTGCTTGAGGTAAGACCACAGCCCTGTGTGAGAACACACATACAGTGCATAAAAACACACACTGTACACAGCAAATTAAGAGAAAGATGCTACAAAGATAAGCTTTGCATTACAGTACTTAATTTACTACTTTAATAGCTGCACAGCACTTTTAGGGGAAAAAACCAAGGTGGGTTGCAAAGCTGTCTGTCTGTCTTCTGCTTTTGTGATGCTTAGTTAGGTATTTTTAACTTCTGCCTGTATGTTATCAGGTGAGTCTGTAGGCCATGTATTGTAGGGAAGTGAAGGGTTGCCTGGTTTTGGGGCATTCTTATCCAGTTGCATTGATTGCAAATTAGGAGAATATTTTCTACCAAATCATTTTTCTGTGATTCTATTTCTTGTTGATGAGCTGATCTGAGATCAGGCTAAAGTCGTTACTAGTCATGACAAGCTTCTCAAGAGGGGGGCTAGGCAGATGCACAGTTAAACCTAAGTGGGGCAGGTGTGTCCAGGCACTTCTGTGCTGAAGGAGTTAAATGCTATCAAAACTGCAGGTAATTGATTCGAGCAGGCAGACGTACGTGTAGCCACAGTGCAAAAGCTGATGCTCCTCTTGGCTGCACTAAATTAATGGTAGAAAATGTGACTGGAGAAGAGCAGTGTATTCCACAGTGCTCGTTTCATTTCTAGATATTTTTAAGGAATAATTGGTTGTCGGTTGCTCTCTCCCATAGGCTTGTATGAGTCCACAGAGTGTTGGCTTCCTGGCAGAGTGGGTGGCTGAGCTGGCAGCTCTGAGGAGGCATGTATTGCCAACTTCTGCGTGGTGCAGAGGATGGCCTATAGCCAAGCAGTGAGCTGTGAACTCTGGGGATAGTTCTGTGGGTCTGAGGCACTGAAGTGAATTCTGTCCAAAACAGTCTTTTGAATTAAGAGGAAAACTACCATTTATTCAAGATCTTGTTTGTGTTGGCAGATTGGCCTAACAATTTAATTGAGCTCTTGCTCTTCAGTTAATGCCTAGGAAAGATATGAATCATGGTGCAGTACATGGTTGTTGTATCTTCATTACGAGTCTTAAAATTGTCTTGCAAAAAAAAAAATGTTGGGAGTATCTTCTCTTTGTAAAAAAGCAATTAAAAATGACAGAAAACTCTAAACGTGTTATTAAAGTGTGTGTGTGTAGAGATTTCTATATTGGGAACTTACAAAGAAATACTAAGATACCTGATGCAGTGCTGAGAAAGAGGATGGGCTAGAATGTATTAACTGCACTGAAAAGTTAGTTGTTGCTGTATGCTTGACAATCTTGTAATATTCTATTAGCTTTATGCTTTGGATTGTCTACTGTATTCATTTCTCCAAAGGTTTAGAGGTGAGAAAAAAACAAGTGAAAATCCTTTTCTCTACAGCTACCTTCTCAAGATGGAAAGAAACGTTACTATAGTAAACTAGACAAGGCTGACTTGCCAAGTTGTTCTTCAATCATCTGTTAAGCAGAATTGTCTTAGTGACCAGTGCCCTAATTGGTAGACCAAGAAGTATATCTTGGGCACCTCTAATAAATCTTAAACAGAGTATTCAGAATGGGAATGTTGTGAACTCACAGATAAGCATTCACACAGAAACTTTAGGGTTAGCAGAGGGGTTTTTTTTATGTTTAGTTAGTTTTTCCCTATCATACTTTGATAAAGCACTTTTTCTTGTTTACATCTATATAAATCTTACAGTAGTAACTTAATTAAAAATCATTTAAAAGACGAAGATTTGTTTGTTTGGATGTGAGTCATTGGAAGTCTAATACAAGAACTTGATAAGATCATGAGTAGGAGTTGAGGAAGCCAAACTTGGTTTTCTTGCGCTGCCATGAAACTTGGCAGCCTGTGGATTCTAGACTTCATTTATTAATACATTTCTCCTGATAGATGACATGTGGTATGTTTCTCTTGGATAAGAAAAGTATTGACTGCTAGAACAGCTATTTCGTTCTCTTCCATGCAACTCTTTCCTATGAAAGGAATCTATACAGTTTGCTGGTTGTGCAACAAAAAACCCCCTGTTCTTCTAATAATTCTATGTTGGACAGGGTCTTAAAGTGTTGAGCATCTTACCTTGTTAGGGTTTGTTTCCAACAGTCTTGTTTTGTTACAGGGGTTCATTACTTACTGCTCTTACAGGGATGAAAGACCTGTTTAAAACTTTACCTGTAAGCAGTAGGCACCTGAGAAAAGAACAGAACAAATGGTAGATCTCAAAGCTTTGTCCCCTTTAAACATGTGAAAATATGTACTCTGCTTAGTTCTTGCCAACCCCTTCAGTTTCCATTGTTCTTGTGTGGTGTGGTGTGTGAAAGGTTTTTAAAGAAAAATAAATTCAGGGCAATTTTGTTTTTGTGTAGAAGATAACATTCTGCTGAGAAAGTAGATTGTTAGTTAGTAGTGATTACTAAAGTACAGGTGAGTTTGCTACCAGAAAACTGGATTTACATATGCATTGTTTTAAATGCCTTGCACACCTACCTTCTGGGTCAGCATTAGACAAAATTTACTGTTTCTTTCAATGGCTGGAAAGAGAGCGAGGCTTAACAGGGCACAAACGCCTTAATCTCTATGCCCTCTGAGCAGTCAGGAGGCCTGTCCTCACCATCAGATTCCCCTTTTGATGATTCAGGCCTGTTAGCATGATGGGAGGACATGATCCAACCAAAGTATCTAATGTGTCTCTAACAGTGTTGCTGTGGGAGCACTTGGGTGTGCTAGCCCTGCCATGTGAAGGGAACCCATGTGATCAGTCTGGGGGAGCAGGCTCTTGCTGAATGTCAGGGTTCACATGTCAGTATTTGCAAGCTCTTGAACTTCACGGCTTTTAGTTGGGCTGTGGCTAAGGTAGCTGGGTAGCTTGGGCTCCTGAGTGTAATGTAATGGCCCCTTGGAGGTGCCTGGGCCCGCCTACAGTGGAAAATGAAATTGAAAAGTGGTGCTCTGAAGGCACTCGGCAAGAGATTAAGAGATATCTAGGTGGAAGGTGTGAGGAACTCTGTTTGAAAATACCCTCTAATAGTTTTGAGTCACTACTTGAAGACCTCTATCTGTCAGATAGATGCTCTGCAGAGCCCTGATGAAGAGCTCCTGCACATGCTCTTCTGTGTCTGCCAGCTCCGCTCCTTTGTCTTTATCTCACACGTTCTTAGCTCTTGTTAGTTGAGTGGATCCGTATTTGAACAGGTTCAATTTTTTGGTGGCATTGTGTGCATGACAAAACCATGTTTACATTCCTAGGTATTTAGAACTAGATATCCGAAGCTTATCAATAAGCTTTAAGGATTTTTTTAACTGTTTTCAGCTGTAACTAAGCATATTGCCAATATGTGAGTGTAACAGAGCCTTCTGTGAGCTGAACAAATGTAGAAAGCAGATTAAGAGTGCAAACTACAAAAAAATATGGTGCAAGAGCAGGGAAAACTAATTTAAATCTAGTCCTTCATTGAATGCCAGGCATGTCCATCTTATCAATAGTGTGTAGGAGGAAGGTGGTATCGTTCTTATAGTAGTGCTCACTTCTGGATTCTCGGATACTGGTGTATTTCCTGCTTCCTACACTGTATTTTTTTTTAACCTAGCTGCAAAAATGAATGCTTTTAGTGTTTGGTAATAAAGGCCCTACTTTCTTCAAAAGATCACAAAATTTCAGTATAGCTTCTAGAAAGTTCAGAGCCCTGCGGCTCATACTGATTTTCTCCAAGAAAATCCATCATCATTGGGATGCAGTTCTCCTTCTAAGGGGATGAAAACGTGAGAACTCAAAGCTAAGTAAAAATAACCAGTATTTTATTTCATCTCCAAAGGAATGATTTCATTAAGAGAACAAATATTTACTTTCTCTCAGCTGGAATATGTATTATTCATACTGTTACATAGTTTGTAGATATTCATGATTAAGATTCATTTTGGACTTCAGAGCAGGTTTGTGTTTTCTTGATCCTGCTGGTGCAGAGCTCTAGGTTTCTTTTCATTTTGGAGAGCCATTCCGTATGATCTCTGCTGCATTCCAAGAGTTTATGGTAGAAATAATTCCAAGATGTTTTTCTCTTCCATAATTAAACCTGAGCATGCAGCTTTTTTTCCTTAAGATGTTTGTATTTTATGTTTAAACAGTATATTATATCTTCCTTCTATTTCTCCTTTTCCCTGCTCTAGAGAGTTCTGGGTGAGCCCCTTTCTTAGAATCATGGAGTGGTTTGAGTTGGAAGGGACCTTAAAGACCATGTAGTTCCAGCCCTTTTAATATCACACGGGAGACCTGATGGGTTATGCTCTCCACATCACTTTTTCTATCAGTTCCCCTGCCCCATGCATTCACCATCTTTGACATGGTTGACCTCTTAAAGATGAGGTGGGTGGTATGTGTTCTGCAGAATTATCCCTGAGAATTGCCATCAGGTATGCGAACTGTTTGAGAGGTGCTGTGTATTTCTCTTTGTGGAGGAGGGCTAATGAAAGAAAAACTTTTCTGGGGCCAGACTCTCATTTTAAATCACTCCATATAGAAAAGTGGATAAGAAAAATAAACTAAAAAACCCTTTTTAATCCAGAAACCTAGTGGAGTGCAAGATGGTGGTAAAAATCCATTAACATGTAGGAAAACTTGGGCAAAGAAATCTAAATTAAACAGGACTGGAAAAATGTATTACTTCAGTTTGAAACTGTTTAATATGAGGAAATATAGGCATAGGTCCCTGTGTGAAGGGACACTACGAAATGGAAGGGGCTGCTTACTATTCACAAGGCTTAGTGTGGTTGCCAGCAAACCACTTCCGAATACTAAATTCACTAGACAAGTCCTGAATAATTGTCATAAGACTTTGTATCCTAGGCTTAAAAAAAATCTGCTCTGCTGTTTACTGGCAGTGATGCCAAGGGTATCTCATTCCATAAATACAACTTTACCATTAATTAAAACAGTTACGAGAAACAGCACAAAAGGATATTTGGAAGTCTAAAGATTGACTTGCCTTGTTTCCCTTCAGCAATGCTAGCAGCAGTGGTTTGTAGTCAGTGGAATAAACTGATGCTTAAGACAGAATCAATACCTTCTATTAAAGCGAAGCGTAAACTGCAGTGTGGGGGTTTCTGTGTAAGTTTATCTCTGCCTCAACTGCGTTGATTTCATAAATGCCAGATCTTCCTGTGTCCGAAACGAATCAATAAACCTGTCTGTCTGCACTGCTTCAGGCTTACTGTAACCAAGCACTGAACCAAGATTATTCTCAAAGTTGCTGTTTGTAGCCGCGTAGTCACTGTTAAAAACCAAATACAGCCACCCCGAGTTACAAATGTAGGTTTATCAGGTGAAGCTAATGCTGACAGTAAGCCACTCCTTTTCATAATGCCAGCAGCCAAAAACCTTTGGAGAAAAGGGACAGTCTTGTGAAATACAGGCTTAGAACAGGTTTTGATGTTAGGCTGTGGAAGTGGAGCCAGCGGCTTTCAAAAGTGACATAAGAAACCACTGCTCTAACTTGCTCCTGTTTGTGTTGCAGCTTGATTTGGTGGCACTTGATCAGTCTGAGATTCAAAGAATTCAGCTCTGGTTTTAAGGGCTGATTCATCTTTGAGGAAAGAAATGTGAGTGCATGAGTGAAAAGGAAAGAGTTGGAAAAGGTTAGAGTCACCAAACAATATTGCTTGGGGCTGGCAAAAAATAGCAGATACCTGGATTTTGTAAAGTGATATTCCAGAGTTCAAGAGCTGGAAAAGTTAATGTTCCTGTCCCCCTCCTTTTCTCTTCTAAATTATTTGTGAATGTTGCATTTAGTGCTTGTGTAAATTNTACCCATCCTCAGAACAGCACAGCTGTAAGAGCAGGTGACCTAATATATATGTCTGTCTTTATCTGTGTTTTCCTGCAAGTGCAAAATAAATGAGTTTTCAAGTGGTCCATGTTTTTAATAATAAACCTCCTAAAGTTGCTGTTATCTGAAACATGTATCCAGTAGTGAGAATTAAATGTCAAAGAAATACTTGCTTTGAATTGTTGCTTGGTGGTTCTGAAGTTTTCCTCCTTTTTTTGGCCTCTGCGTGTGTCACTATCTTTTCTTTTATCTCCCCCCCCTCCCCCCCTCCCCCTTGATGGACTGTGACGTTTACTTTCCTTCCTTATTCTTCCTCCTCCTCCAGCTTTTTAATCTGTTGTTCAATTCAAAGTAAACTTCAATTATTTCATCTTTGTCAAGTTCTTTGAATCTAGACAATGTGGTCAATAAGGACAGATCAGATTATGATGTCCTTGAAGGAACAAATGTATTGTGAATTGAAATATTTGTAACTCCTTGTGCGCTGAGATTGCAAAGCCTAATTTCTTGTGTCCTTAATGCATAAATGCTGCTTCCTACATAGTTTTGTTATCTCTTATTGAAGTCTTAAGAATGATGACAAAGCTGCATTTAGGCTGCAACTCAACTATTAATCAGTCTGAGTCAGAATTTAAGGAATTTGATAGATCATGTTTACTCATTCTAGAAACAGCTTTTGAATTATTAGTCTGTAAGGGAGAAGTAGGGCAGGGCTAAGTACTACCTCTCTTAAGCTCAGTTTCACTTGTATGCTGTGGCTTGAGACATTTTTGATGCATTTTTTCCAAAATACAAATAAAATAGAGTAAGCAATTGGAGCAATGTGGGAGTCTTTACAATCTGATGGCTCTAACTTTTGGATGGTGTTACTGGTCTAACAGTTGAAGCCAGTTGACTATACCTGGCTTATTTATCCACCCAATTCAAAACGAAGTCATTAGGAAGGTAAGACAGTATCTGAGAGCTTCTGACTTGTGGTTTGGATCCCTCCAGGTTTGTTAAACAACTCATTTCTTATTTTCTCTTTTAGGTGAAGCAAACTTTTCTAGGGCTTAAGAAATAGCCAGAAAAGTTGTTTGGATGGGAGTGGAGTTTTGAGCTTTTTTAATTCCCCCTCCCCCCATTTGGGGTTGAGTTTTTTTGTCGTTGGTTGGTTTTGCCTTAGAGGATCTAGCTTTCAAGCTTGAGATACTGGGTGCCTACAGCTATAACCTGTTGCTCTTAGAAATATCATTCAGCCTTGAAGTGTAAAGGACTGACTGATGAAAGCTGACATTCCTAATGCCAGTGATAGGAAATTATGGATGATTTGAAAGAGTAACAATGAAGTAATTAAAGCCAGTATCTTTGTAGATATCAACTGTCTTGATATCTACATGTAGTATCTCATGTTTGCTACTTGTTTTCTTCATCCCCATGTTGTCTGAAATGTTGGGGCTGGACAGCAGTTTTATGTGTTTGTAAAGGGCCAGCCTGATTAAAGGTCTATGTAAGATGAGGTTCTGTATAAAAGAGAGATTCAACAGTCTCTACAATCAGTAAAAGCGGAAAATACAGTCATAGCAGTCTGATTGCACAGTCCACTGTTGAAAATTATATTTTGTGTGTGATGAGATGTCTCTAATAAATTCAGTCAACAGAGTGACACTTCATAACGGTGTGTGAGACAGATTTAAAGACAGCGATTGCCTTTGTAGCCAGAAAGAAGGCTTGTATCCTGTAGAGATGATGTTCTAGTTGGATAACAATTGGAAAAGAGTAGATGAGTCACATTTCAGGTGTGAAGTGGTGTTACCGCTGTGCAAAACTGAGGACTGCATCTGCAGAGTGTGTGAGGACATAAATAAACCCCACGTTTTCAGGCTAATGCAAGGAAAGGAAATGTTGCTGTCTCAATTTTTTTTTCCCCCCTGAGTATTTTGTGAAATAGCCAATACTAAAATAATTCTCTATCCCACCACATCAGCTATTTCATTCCATCAGTTCTGCTACTGTTCTGACTGTTACAAAAAAAATGAAGTGAAAAAGTAATATCCTCTTAATGTGTTATGATTTAACCCAGCAGGCAGCTAAACACCACACAGCCATCCTTCACTCACTTCTCTCCCTGCCACCAAGTGGGATGGGGGAGAGATTTAAAAAAAAAAAGGGAAAGATTCATGGGTTGAGATGAAGACAACTTAATAGGACAGAAAAGGAAGGGAAAATAATAGTAATGCTACTAATAATATACAAAACAAGTGGTGCAGAATGCAGTTGCTCACCACCCTCTGACTGATGCCCAGCCAGTCACCAAGTAGCAGCCTCTGTCCAGCTTTTCCCCCTAGTCTCTGCGCTGAGCATGATGTCATATGGTATGGAATATCTCTGTCCAGTCTGGGTCAGCTGCCGTGGATGTGTCTCCTCCCAGTTTCTTGGGCCCCCCACCCTGCTCCTGGCAGGGAAGCATTAGAAACTGGAAAGTCCTTGACTTCATATAAACACTGCTCAGGAAAACTAAACCATCAGTGTGTTATCAGGATTATTTTCATCCTAACTCCCAAACACAGCGCTGCACCAGCTGTTGGGGAGAAATTAACTCTGTCCCAGCTGAAACCAGGATATCATGACCTTAAGGAGTTTGTTTCATTAGAGTTGAGCTTTTTTTTAAAATATTTTTTAATGTTAGATACTTACAGTCAGGTAACACAGCATTTTGCTTGATTGACCACCAACATATGAATGAGTTCCTATGTTCATAAAGAGTAATTAAAATAGCATAAGCATCAAACTGCTAACCATATTCTTACTGGAGCTAATTTGTGATTTGGAGATTCCTTCTATTGTATAGTCATACATGGCCTTTCCTCAGTATCATGTAGTCCTTACTCATCTTTAAGGACCTTTCTAATACACTTGACAAAATATATTTTTCAGGAAGCTGACACCACCTTCTTACTCTACCAGCTAAATTTGAGAATGCTTCTGTGGCTTGCGTTCAAGACAGCTGAAACTACTTTTTTCCCTCCTCTTTTCAGAAACCTTGCTTCTGCTTCAGATTTTTTCTTCTTTGGGGTAATGCCTCTCAATTTTGTTATTTGCTGTTGTGCTGTAATCAGGATTTCAACTCTTCTCTCACTTGCCAGAGACCAGTTAAAGAGGTTTTTTCTGTCTTGTAGTGGTAGCTCAAATTACTTATGAGGATTTCCTTTGGGCTTTTGAAAGTGTGCTTGGTCTCCTACCCTGTGCCTGCCCCCATTTTTCTACCACAAAGTAGTTCTGCGTTTTGAGTTAGCTTCTGGCTGATAACATGAAAGGAAACTTCTCTCTGTGTATGATTTGTGTGTGCGTATGTATACATGCACATACATGGATTTAAGGTGTCTCTCTCCACAAATCCTTTTTCCAAAATCTTGTTTTTCTCATTCACTTTGGCATGATTTTTTACTTAAATGTCAGTATATGGACGTATCTAGTAAGAGGAGGCAGAGAACTCAGCTTTGAAACTAGCAGGGTAGTATGTGTTATGGAAACAGTAGACGGTAAGGGTGGTATTTTAATCTTTTACATACCATTCATGACTTCCAAAACGGATGATGGCTTTTACCTCATCTATTGGCGTTTTCCAGTGTTAAACCTAATATTCCATTTCCGAGTCGGTAGTAAAAAATGTTGAGCTAATGAATTCTAGAAAATGGTAGTTTGTAAAATCCTGCAGAAGGTTTTTAAATTTCAACTTTGAGATGTCTCTAATTGTTTGAATTAGGCAACTTTAAAGTGGAATCTGAGTTGGAGTCATCTTTCCTGTTTGGAGTCTTTTGAGTTGTTAAATTCCAAGACTTTTCCTTATTGCTAAGTTTGAGAGCAACACAAAAGCTTTCTGTGCTGCACCTGGCTTAGCTGTCATGCTTGGATCAGCCTTTAGTTCTGGCTTTCCCCTACTTAGGTCAGCTTCTATGATAAAGGCTCTTTGTGGAGGTTGTGTGAGATCTCTGCGAAGGGTGCACAGTTAGTGACCTCTCTGAGGGGCTGCAGATGAATAGGCCATAACTTGAGCAGACTTTAGCCCCCATCCTCTTCTTGCCAGGCCTTAACATCCAGGAGGAGGCTTCCCAGCTCTTTTTAGAACGAGATTAACTCTAGTATGCCTGCATAGTGGAAATTGCCTTCCAGCTTGCTGCCTGCAAGTTTACAGAATTCCTGGGATGCTTCGGTAAATTCCCCAGTTCTAAAAATCTTCCCTGCAGTCCTGAAAAACTTGTTTTCCTGTGAACAGGCTTGTGTATTGTTAGCTTTGCCTCTGAAGGTTATATTCTCCCAGGTCTCATAGATATATCCAGTAGACAGTGGAAATTTTGAAGGCTTTGGACACAGGACCTAAATCATATCTAAAGGGCTCCATTTATTCACTTGATAGAAAATGTGGCTGCCACTCCCCTCTGTGTTCCACACTCTGCCTTTGTTCAGGACTGAACAAATGGGATCCCAACTTGAAGGGATGTGCACTTTCAGAAAGTACAGACAAACGAATGAAACACGGTTTGGAGGAAAAGGAGCGCTGTGTGGTAGGAGCAGAATGTACAGCAGCAAGGCACAGGGCCTGATTTCCTGCCTTGAAGCTGTGGGTCTGTGCATGGTCGAAATACTACTGATAGAGTGCTCTGACACTGGTTTCCTGTAATAGTGTCGGTTTGTGTGTTAACGGTAGACAAAAAAAGCAAGCTTTTTTCACCCGTTGGTACCTCACTGCAGAAGGATGTCTTTCAAAGGAATAATGTCATACAGTTTTGTTCTGTGGTGAGCAGAGATACAAAGATCTGTTGCCTATGTCAGAAACTAATCTTAGTACTACAAATCGGCAGAAAGAATTTGAAGGAAGATGTCCTTTATCTCTGTAGTGATTAGTATTTCTCTGTCCTTATGCAGGAGTCTACCTTTCAAACTTGTCTGGTTTATCATAAGCATTCATTTCATTGTGGGACTCAGCTTTGATTTGGTAGTCCAGAGTATTTCAGATGAATGATACTGTCTGGGTCTGGCAAAACTGAATGATGTTACTAGCAATTATCGGTGTGAATTTCATACTGTAGAGCCTTTAATGTTTGAAAGCTTTTGTAGCTATCACTTACTGTCGGAATTTTTGACTGTACTGAAACTTGTTATGGACAATATTTTTCATCATCTTGTTGTGTGTTTGGCTTAAGAATAAGAATCTGCAGTTAAACACTGATGCTAAATAGTGATCTTTACGTGTGCTGTCGTGTGTCCAGAGCTGCAGAGACTTGTCCATTGAATCCTTATGTTGGGATGGAAAGAAAAATATGTGAAGTTATTGAAGGCAAAAGTCATCTGTCAAACGCAAGCTTTTCATAAGGTTATTTAATTAGAGGAGTTACTAAGTAATTTTCCAGACTTCTGGGACTTACTCCATCTGTTTGTGTTCAAAGATGTCCTCCTGGAAAGAGATAGAAGGAAATAGTTCCCTTGGTTTTCAGTGGCTCAGTTTCTAAATCTGAATATTAACCTTTTCTCCTTTTAAAAAAGGTTAAGATTTTAAGTCAGGCTTGCTTTATTTCCCCATATTGTTTTCTTAGAGAACAAAGCAATGGTTTTGCATGCTGCAGAAAAGATCCAAGACACAGCAACTTTAATTTCTCGTCTCAGCCTATTTTCGGTTTCCTTATATGACTATGATAACCTTCTGTTAGAGCTGAGAAAATGTGGTATAATGTTGTGTTCCTTCCTTGCATCATAACCCTGCAGATCTGATCCTGCAGAACACTCAACTTGTTAAGTGCATTTCATTTTTCTTCTTTTTCCTCATCCAAGATAGCTCTCTTGGATCCTATTTCTATGTTGTTATAATAGTCACCTTGTTCCTGTTCCAAACAAACCATGCCTGTGACTGCCACAGCAGTTTTCCTTTTACATATACTTGCACTGCTGATAAATGTATGCCCTTTTGATCTTGGTTATATTTGCAGGTTTAAAAATTCATAAATCAAAATCAAGCAGAGAAGGGTTTAGTTCTCAGTGCTTTCCCTTTCTGCACTTCAATATGCGTATAAAGGAAGGGGAGGTTTTTCCTTTCATTCTTCCCATGTGCCCCAGCCAGTTCTTTCCTGGTGCTTCCCTCAGAAGTGTATAGATGGAGAATTGGAGGTACCTGGTTGTCCTGGTTTTGGCTAGGACAGAGTTAATTTTCTTTCTAGCAGCTGGTGTAGTGCCATGTTTAGGAGTTAGGATGAGAGGTGCTGATATTATTGCAGTACCTCAGAATACTGAAGTTGGTGGGTGCATGCGTTTTGAGTTCTCCTTGTTTATTCAATCCTTTAATGCTTTGCTTTTCTTTTAGTTATTTAACCCTAGTTTACTGGACTTCCAGAAAATATATAAGACTTTCTCATGTGTGTAAACATTAAAACAAAGCACCGTAGTTTTGTCCCCCTCCTCTCGTGGAAAAACCACCCCCCCCCTTTTTTTTTTTTTTTTTCCCCTTTAGACAATCACTTTTAGAACTAAGGGCAAGCAGTGATGAATTGAATTCAGAAAGGATTAGGGACAGGACTTTGAAATGCGGGCTAATTCAGCAGACACTTCTGATATTGTAGAATTAACAAGAGATGGCATTAAATCATGCCTGAGCATTTGTTGGAGTAATTGCCTTCTTTCAAGCAGAAAAATATGTAGTGTTTTTGAGTGATGGGTGGTTTAATGTTGTAACTTAACTTGTAATCCTTTACTTGAAATGGGAACACCCTTTTTAGCTTTTTTTTTTCCTGTTACCCTGGTTGCTGATTCCCTTAAATCAAATGCCTCAGATAATTTAGTGGTTGATCTTGTGGTCTAAAAAAAAGCCCAACCAGTGACATAATACATCCATGCAACCATATCCCTTCCCCATCTCAGTCGAGTCAGCCGAATGAACCAGCTCACCTGAGCTGCCCCACCAGTCTTTCTGTAAGGGGAGAAGTGGGGACAGTCCCTCAGCTCTGGGTGAGGAGGTCAAGTGTGAATGGCCTGTCTCAGCAGCAGCTGGCACTTAAAACCGCTGGCTTGTCAGGCTAAGCAGCACCAGCTACACACTTGTTTTGCAAAGCCTTGCAGATGTTTAAGATTGTTATCTTTCTGGTTTTCTTTCCCTTACTGGACTAGTTGTTTCATGGGTTCTTTCATCTGCTGTAAGTTAAATGGGGGTTAATTTTTTTTTTTTAATTACCTACATGCCTGCTCTATCTCTCAGATCTGAATTGAGGTTTCTGTGCTTGTATTAAGCTACTTGAATGTTCAGATTTCACACTTGGAAAGTGCTCAAGCAAGAAAATGAATACACACAGTAGTGCTCAAACAAGAGCTGTGGGCTTTGAAAGAAGTGCAGTGGGCAGGTACTGTTGGGGACTTGTCACCGCTTTTTGTACCTTGTGCCACTCCAGAAGCTGATCAATTAAAACAATTTAAAAAAAAATAATCTTTGGAAACACTAAGTGTGCAGAAAAAAACAGTAGGTAGGAGACAGACATGTGAAAATTGATGCTGCTGCCTGAGTATGTACCTCAAAACCCTTTATAACCCAAGTGACACGTGATGACAAAATGCTCCCTGAAGATGAACCAATAAGATGCTTTTAACAAGGAAAGGTTTGTGATGTGTTCGTGACTCTTTATGCTGTTGAAATGTTTGGGGTTGGTTTTTTTCCTCCTGGCGTATGTATAACAGACTAGATCACTTGGTTTGATTGATAATGTTTTATGATTAATTTATTGGATTTTTTTACCGATCTGGTTCAACTAAAAGAGCAACATAAAACACCATTGCTGCTGAGTGTGCACTCACTGTGTAAAATCAGAATAGAAGATTTTTTAAAACATTGTTGTAAAATAAACCATAATTAACTACTGAAAGAAACGTCTTATTTTGTATCCAACAGTCTTTCCATTTGAGAACTAAAATTGAGTGATAACAGACTTAGATCTTTTCTTGAATTTAAATAATCATTGCAAATACTTTGTGATGTTTTATTTCCATAGTCTGTAACAGGTAGTGCAGACAAGTGACTTTTTTGAGACACGATAAATTAATTTAACAGGAAATACTAGATAGTGTTTCTGACTCCCTGTAGCCATCCTTAGAGACGGCTATTCCTTGCTTTCAAGGTTATGGGTGCACTCGAGAGTTTACCCTTCCATCAGTTCCGGTACCCTGAAATGTCCTCTTTTTTTGGCTTTTTTTTTTTTTTTTTTTCGGCCCTCTCCCTCCTCTCCCCCTGCCAATTGGGAGGATTGAGTAGTTTTAGAAAAAAACAGCAAAGCCCTTTTTCAGTGGCTCCTCTGCAGTGTTTCTGCTGCACTCGTGTTCTTTCCGTATGAGGCTTTCCCCTGGCTTCTGCTGTTTCTGTGGAGAGGTGACAGCCCTGTGAGCTGGAGTGAGATTTTTTTCTCTTGCTTTCTGGTCCTTGAGCACTTCATGGCTAGTGTGGGTCCTACTTCTGTCTGTGACAGCCCCTGCAGAGATTCTTGTGTGGTAGACTTGGGGTAGCTGATGTTAGGAGTAGCCACTGGCAAGACAGTGTGTTCTTATCTCCCCATGCTTTGTATGAGCAAAGATGTGCGTGATGTTGCAGTGTCAACTGGCCTCTCAGTCTGACGACCACTTCAGCTTCAACAGCTCTTTTCCACAGCACAGCTGAAGAAAATGAAGGGTATCTGATAGGGTTTTGAGTGAGTGGGGTTTTCGTTTCCTTTTTGTGCTGGTATATTAGCTTGCCGATTTTGTAAAGGCAAATAATGTTTAGTTTGCTGCTTTCTTGATAAGCAGCAAAGGTTGACCGCTTAGTTTAGACACATTACTGGAGTGGATGAAATCTCTAGGCAAAAGGGAATGTGGCTTATTAGATGTCACCTGGAGCTGGATACTTGAATTCTAATGGAGCTGTTAACATTGTGGGCTTTTTTTATACCTTTAGGATCACGTTACAGGATGGCAGATACTTACAGATTTTATCCATTGCTATAAAATGCTGAAATACAGTCTAAAACTGCATAGCATTTGTAGGCTAATCAATTAAACAAGTGTATATTAAACCAATGTGGGCATCTGGGGGATAAGTCATACAGTTGCTTTAAATTTATCTTAAAATTTTAAATTGTTCCCTCAAATACTGAAATGCAAGCCTTCATATTTAAAGGCTTACCTGTCCTCAAAAGCTTACTGCCTGAATAGCTCTACCTGCCCTACCTGGGAGTTTCTGTTACTTGTTGGCTCTTATCAGTTGAAAAAGTTTATTGTGCCCAGAAATCTTAAATGAAGTTGAAGCAGAACTTGCAGCTGATCAGACTTTCCTTGGAGAATACATGTACATGTATACCACAAACTTCAGATAAAGCATTCTTTTTGTCTAATCTGTTCTGGGTTTATAACATGTCAGGTTTTATAGTTGTTTCAGTACTTCAAATAGTACCTGTAAGCTCTGAAATACGTACTTTGCTGTAAGTAAATGTAAAATTTACAGAGAAGGTAGGGTACTAAGGCATTTATTTTGCTTGGAGACTACAGCTTATAGTAATTGGCATCTTCAAAATATTTTGAGTGTATCATCTGAGACTATATCTAAACATATTTTCTATATATGAAGCCATCAGAGTATAATCTTGATTACTTGTTTCCCTTTTTTTGGAGAATTTAAAATTGCCTTCTTGTATATATGAGGGGTGTGTGTATGTATTTTCCCCCTGCTGGAAGCTTCTATTTTTTATTTGAAAATTCAAACACATGAATGGAATATACCTTTGGCAGTAATTTGCTTAAACTGAGTAAGAATAAGAAGGAAAATTCAGTCAGTTCTGCTTTAATAATTTCAGACATTATGTCTAACTGTGGTAATCAAATATTGCAAAGTATATATGCTTTCAGTGGTTTTTTTTCTGTTTATTTATGCTTTGCTGCTTGGTGTACTCAGAAATGTCTGTTTTACTAATGCTAAGCAAGTTGGAAATCAAAGGAAGTCAGCATTTGCTTATGGGATATTTCCCTCTTGTCTTGCGTTCCAGGCATTTTCATAGCACGCTTTATCTTGGATTTGTACAAAACGTTTTTGCTGAGAAGGGAAGACATGTGTGCCCCATAATGTAATTACATCAAATTGCTAGAGTGCTTGCCTGGCATGTAGGAAAGCTGGATTCATTTCCAAAGCAAGAGAGAGTTGGAATCATTTTTCTGAAGGCGTCTTGGAAGGCAATGAGCAAGCGTTGGGTCAGAAAGCAAGACAACATGCAGGACTCTGTCCTCAGGTCCTCCTGGGTTAGAAGGAACTGGTGCTTCAGAACCTGCTTAGCTATTCTGTAAGCATCTAACATGATGTCCAATTAAAAGATTGTAAACTGAATTGGGGGAAAGAAGAGGCAGGTGTTAAGTGCTAGCAGTAGCAAAGAAGATTGGGCTTTGCTGTGTCTGTGGCTTAGGCAGCTGTCACTCTGCTTGGCTTTGAGTCCTTTCCTTGGGTAATTAAGCTCTGCAAGGAGCCTTCATACTTGATTTAGGGTTCTGAATTGTGGCAGGCATTAAACGGTTGCAATGCCAAGTGTTACTCTACATAACATCAAAGTGCTTCTGTGTATCTGGCCCCAAGTACATGACCAGAACAGAAATAGATGAAGTGCTGAGAGGAGTGTCCTCTGCAGTGAGAGCACCCCTTCCAAAATCAACTGATTTGACTGATCTGTACTGCATGATGCAGCTGGATCAAATGATGTTCTTTGAAGATGCTGCCAGTGTTCGGTTTCCTTTTAAAAAATCATCAGTAGAAGAAAATCTGTCTGCAGTTGGCCCTTGGACAACATCTTAACAGCAAGTACCAAAACACATATTAAGCCTTAGCGTGCGTTTTGTCCCACAAAGCCACATTTCTGTAATTCTATCTGAGTGTATGCTACCAAGGCAAGTAGAACTATTCTGCATAATTCCCTGCTCTGTATTTTGTGTTAACTTCTTTGAAAAGTTGTGCTGGTAGATGGTGATGAGCAAAGCAGTTGGTTTGATGCGTGGCTGGGGTACTTGGATGGCTTTAGCCCTTGGATAGTGCTGTGTGTTAGCTTGTCATATGTTTTCATCAGGCTTGCTGCTATTTCTATGGAAGAGACCATGACCAACTGTCTAGGTAGCCCATGGTGTGGTCATAGCTCCCATGCATCTCCTGAGCCCCAATGGTGTGTGTTGTTCAGCATCTGGGTTGTCCATGGCTTGTACTGGAGGCATGTTCAGCTCCCATGTAAGATGTTTTGAGCCACAAGAACTTTGCTGAAGTCTGTGCTGACTTGCTACTTGTAAGGCATGTGAGTGATACCTTAATAGATATAGTGATATTACATGTCGGTAAGTTGTTTTTTTGTTGATAGGAAGGCAGTGTAGGATGGAGATCTCTGCTATAACGAGATATAGTACATAGTAGTTAAATGTCAAATCCGTGATACTTGAAACTTTTAATTAAAAGAAAAAAGTGTGGGAAGACAGAAATAGGAAAAGCAGTAATGGTTTTAGCTGTTTATTTTATAGGAGCAATACCTAGGGACTTGAATCAGTTTAATATCTTCTCTTTTTTTGTGCCAAGTGAAATAACAATTGACAGAACGCTAATTGCTTTGCAACGCTTGTAAGGAATGTAGGATTCAATGCAAACAAATATACCAAAACCAGAAGGCTAAGTGGTCTGGAAGATCTAAGTGATGGTAATGAAATTACCGCTTGCCTACATCTGTGTATAATTACAGCTTTCTCAACTCAAATGGCACCAGTCTTAAATTTCTTGTTGAATGCGATCACGCCTTGTTGTAGATGTGTGGAAACGCTGTAAAAATGTGTTTGAATCTTGCCTGGCATTTGTACTACCTCATCGTCCCTTTTCCTGTGCCGGTCAGGGCAGCTGCAGATGTGCAGCTAATCAGTTCATGACATGATTCTTTTTCAAGCCTGGTTCTTGAAACTGGAGTTTCGTATTGCATTTTTGTCGTATCTCAAATTCAATCTACAGGATCATCTTAATGGAGTGGGAGAGTTGAGCAGTAAAAGAGAAGTGGTAATAGCAAGATTTATAAACTGGTACGGGCTTTCTGAGGCATAGGGCGTTTACTGTATCCTGAAAGAAAAGGCTTCTGCACTTCAGTGATTTATCAGCCTAAAAAAACCCTCCTAAGTTTGTGCAATTTAGCCATAATGAACTGTGGTTATGGCTTGCAAAGAATGTTTTAACAAATTGGTAAGCAAATGTATATAACTTCTGAGCTTTTGGAGTAGCAAAGGTATTTAGATAATTCAATTTCAAAGTTACATTTAATTTAGGTTTGTTTGGTACATCTAAAATATTACAATGATATTGTTGTAAGGTTCCCCAGTGAATGGAGTCGAAAGGTTACTGTTTTGCTTCTTTATAAACATCGTCTGGTACTGAATCAGGAATTAATGGGAAGCAGTGATATGTGTAATTAATGTATGCCACTCTGGATGTAACTGCAAGGTAACCTGACTTCTCTCCAGATAACTTTCCCATTTGGGCTGTTACTTCCTAGAGTAAGGCTTCATTCAGGTTTTGTGTAATCTTTTTGTTTGTGTGGCTCATTTGGGTGTTTCCAATTTATAAATTAATCTTTCCTAATGTGCTTCCATATTATTTTTTTTTCCCAAGTAAGAATTGGTGCATAAATTAAATGCAAAAATCTGTATTAAATTTTTATTTTATTTTTTGTTTTTCAAGTAACAGAGGAGATAATCCATGCTTTTTCTTAAAATCCAAAGTTAGCTCTGTTGGACCACTCAATGGGTTTAAAATCCACAACATTTAGTTATTGCTGTTTGCTTTTAAAACCTAAAATTCAATTAAGGAGATTATTTTAAAGATTATGCACTTTTTTTCAGGAGGACCCAAATGATATCGACCCCAAAAGGAAAGACGTGCGTGGCGGCGATGGGGAAGAGAAAGCACAAAGTGTGGAGACGCTACCTCCAGGTATTGCAGTAATGTTTGTTATGAAAGATCCATAGCCATAAAACATTTATCCTTGAAAGCTATAAAACACAGCAGTTGTTCTGATTCTGATCCTTCTTTGTAGTTTGGAAGTGCTGGGATTATATTTAGCAATATGTACTTCCCTATTCTTAAAGGTTCAATTTCCTTAAGTCTTACCTGCTTTGCTGCTCCTTTGGGTTTAGAACTATAAAGAATGACTCTTTGCTGGTACATTTGTGTTGTCCAGCAATAGGTTTGAGGTGCCATAAAAGCCTCTGGTGCAAAAGTAGTCCATTTCTCTCGATGGATAATGCTCGTAGACAACAGGCAAGTCGCCTTGGGACTGTGCTTCTGACTGAACATTCAGCCAAAGTTCATTCCCTTTTAGTTCTGCCGAGCTTTTGATGTGGCAGATTCTCCTGAATCTGCTGAGAGCGTACCCTATTTCTCCCGTATTTGCTCAGTTTGTTTTGTGCTGGCAAATAACAGAGCAACATGATTTTTGTTTTGAGTGATCTTGAGCATGAGCTGAGAAAATTAACTGTTCAGGAATCTTCATTTCATGTGACTGGTTCCATAAGCAACTTTTGCTGCTTAACTGTTTCACATCAATGAGATTTAATATTTAGCTAGAATTGATGTACTAAGGAATACAGAAATAGTAAAATGGATTTGAGTATTTTACACTGTATTCAAAAGGCTTACCATTCAAGGAGGACAACTTCTGATCAGATAGATTCACAGCACATTTCACTTCTGTTAATTGTAATGTTTGGCTTACAAATTTTTCTTAGTCAAGCATTTGAAATGCTGTGACATCTTGAAGAAAGAGCTAACCAAGGTAAACTTTCCTTTAAGCAGCTGGAAACTTCCATCCCTAGTGAGGTGTGAGGTATGATTCTTGTTTAACGGTTTTAGACCTAGTGCAGTATAAGCGGTTTGACATTCATAGCTTATTTCCTGTAGCCTTTGGCCTACCTTGCCTTTAGCTGCCTTCTAGAGAGGGGAAACAGGATTCTGGTTATATATGTGTGCTTTTCTGGCAAAACCTTTACTTTGTGCATGAATTGGAAAATAAATCCTAAAAGGTTGAAGAGCCTGCCTTATTTAACTTGGTTTCTGGCAGATCTTTTCAAGTGTGTGTTTTTTTTTTTTTCTCCGTAACAGAACTCTGCAAATATTGTTACTGGGATTATAGGTCAGCCAATTTTGCACCTTCCAGTTACTATTCTTGAATGTTTATGTATACTCTGCCAAATAATGTACACTTCCTCTAACACCTTCCCTCCCTAGTGGTACTAAGTAACCATTTGAGTATTATAAGAAGTGGGAAGTGTCACAGGTTGAGAGGGGGAGAGAGATCAGAATCTGGAAAGGTTGAAGCTAGAAGGAAAATTCAGTATAAAGTAGCGCAGGTCAGGGCGCTTTTCATTTAATCTGTTGATTAGTAATCTCTTATGGCTTGATTTAACAGTCAGAATCATTAGTGCAAAATAATATGAGAGTCTTGAATCAAACATCAAAGGTTACACAGAGAGAGTTAGGCACTCTAAAGTAACTATTATTATTTTCAGTTCATGTAGGCAAACTTTTGAATCCTCATGGCAGTGAAGCTTGGAATTCATATTTCTGTAGATTTTGTGCTGAAGTGATGATGACACTTTAAGGTGGCTTTGGTTCAAACCTTTCTTTTCCACTGAGGTTAGGACACCTGTAGTTTAGGTTTCAGCGTTATGCAGCATAGCATCTTTCAAAAGTTCTCAGGATTAAGGAGTAGTTTATTATCTTTACCTTTGAAATGTCTTTATGTAAATGTGATGGTTTGACCTTGGCTGGAGGCCAGATGCCCACCAAAGCCGCGCTATCACTCCCCTTTTTAGCTGGACAGGGGAGAAAATATATACTGAGAGGCTCAGGAGTTGAGATAAGAACAGGGAGAGATCATTCTGCCATCAGTGTCACAGGCAACACAGACTCAACACAAAACTGTCTGATTTATTACATTGCACTACACACACAGTTGGGTAGTGAGAAACATGACCAGATCTTAAAGCACCGTCCCCCCACCCCTCCCTTCTTAGCAGACCACTTTAGATGTGATTTCACTCCCTTCTTCCCCCTGCATTGTGGCATTGGGAGGGACTGGGGGAATGGGGGTTCTCAGCCAGTTCCTCACGAGTTATTTTCCTCCTTGGCTGGGGAGAGCATTCCTCACACCCTTCCCCTGCTGCACTGTGGGGTCACGCCCACGGGAGACAGTCCTCCACAAACTTCTCAACGTGAATCCTTTCCCAGGGGGCTTCAGCTCTTCCCCAGCTGTTCCAGTGTGGGTCACCACAATATGGTGCAGTCATAAATCATAGAATGCCTCTCAGACTGCTCCAGCCTGGTCCTCCATGGAGTCATAGGCTGTAAAGATTAAACTGCTGGGTTTTTACCTTTCTGTACATCAGGGTGTATCTATTGTTTGTAACTTGGTGACTTTTTTTATATAATGCAAAAGTATGTTTCTTGTTTTATGACAATAGTGATGCTAGCTCTTGTAGTTAGAAAGACCAACCCTAAACTGCATGGATAACTGAAGCAAAACTGCATAGCCAATTCTTTGTAATGATAGGAGTTTCAGCAGTTACTTAAACAGCTCTTTGTTAGCTAATGAGGATCTGGAATCTCTTAATGCTTGTAAGTCAAAATAATCATATTTATACCGACTATCCTGCTTTTAAGCTGCACTGAGTCACTAAGAGGGAGTGCAAGCTATTTAGGGGACTTTTGTGTCCATCTATTCCTGCTCTTTGTTGCCTGCTGCTCGGTTGTGTGCAGATTTATCTACTATGCTTTTTTCCTCTTCTATCTCAGAGTGGCTCTTGCTGTTATCTGACTTTCCCCTAATAGATCTGATTCATATTGCTCACGGTTGTCAGGACCTTCTGCTGGAGCCTTGCCTCCTTTCTGACTCTTGAAGCCAGAGTCACTTGTTCCTATATTCTGTGGGCTGTCACTGCTTTTCAGTAAATTTAGCGCTATGAAGTGGTGGTCTTGCTTGCTTCTCAGATTTACTCTGTGCTTTCTGGACTAGTGTTGTGTTTGTTGGTTTTAAGGTTCTAAAAAAATGTAAATGATGCACTTAAAATTATTTTTATCAGGCTCTACTTGGATAGAAACTGGAACGGAATAAAATGCACCAAACTAACACTATTTTTGAAACAGCTACTTATTACAGAGTATTATTAAAATCAACCAGCTTATTATTAAAAGATAATAGCAGTGCATTGCACTGGTTTTTTTTTTTTGTCGATTGCCTTCACCAAGACTTCAGGGTTGGGAAATTCCTATGAGAAAAAGAAGCAGCTTCACTGGAGTTTGTCTTGGTTTTGCCTGAATTTGAAGCTGCAAACTAGTTGAAATAACTTAGCTGTGCTTTTGGATACTCATTCCACCCAGCAAGGTCACTGAAATTTATGAAGCCACTGAGCCAGCTAACTCCCCGGAAGGAACGAAATCAAACATGCCCCTGTTTGCGTGCCACAGGGAAGTGATACACACAGCAACATTACCTATTACAGAAAAGGTTTGTGAAGCCACTTCTATGTTCAAAGTTTAGTTGATAAATTGTCAGATAGGCAAGCCTTTCAGCAGATGTAAGGCTGGACAGCTTACTTAGCTTTGGATCAGCCTTTCGCTTTCCAGCAGTTAACTTGAGGCCATTAGCATTTGTAACCATGTGGGCAGCCCACACTGCATGTTTTAGTTTGTGAAGAATGCAGCCTGTTTTAGGAACAGTGTCACCCTTGCTACTGATGTCTTCATGACCTCTTGTGTTTCAGCTACTCCTTCCACTGGATGGAAGGGAACTGGAGGAGTAGGTGGGGATGGCAGTCCTGAAGCAGACATAGCATTAAAATCCATTGGAAGCTGAAGTTTTTGAAAGTTGCAAGTCCTATATAAATGCATTCTAAGTATAGATTATATTTTGCAAAATGTACTGAAATCGTTTATATTTAGACCGGTAAAGCAGTGACATGACATGTCCTGTATTTCAGAAAATATTCAACATATGTTCCACATTGAAACTATACTGTAAATTAGAAGCAAGGGTGATAATATGATTTAGTTACCAAATAGTTGCAAAAGCTTTGGGAAATGCTAAGGGAGAGAGTTATACGGGTAGACGATCTTGTGATCTTTGTTGTTTCTCCTAGTTTCCTGAGTCAAGTGACCGTTGTGTTTTGTGTAGTTTTGTTGCAAGTGAGGTTTGGTGTAGCTTTTGTAAATAACTCTGCATTGGGTTATTTTTAGTGTGGTAACTGGCTGAGTTTGTGAAGTAAGTTTCAGGAAACACTTTAAAGAAAGAACTTCAAAGGCTAAAAAACTACTCTTGGCAGTCTTGGTCTACCAACAGCAGCTCGAAGGTTTCCTTTTTTCAGTAACTGGAATTTGAAAATCTGTATTTCTCTCTCCAGTTATCTTCCTATAGTTTCCCCTCTGGGGTTCTTTACCTCTTCAGACTGAAACATTCTTCAGCCTGTTTTTTTTAACTCTCTAGTTCTGGCTTGTGTGTGTGCATGTTTTAACTTCTTTTAGGATGGTAATTCAGATGTAAAAATGGTTGCTGAGTATTAACTGGCTAGCTCTTAAACCAGTAAACCATAAGCATGGGCACTTTTCTCATGCTCTGACTGTACGTGGATGTTGGAGGTTTCTTAAAAATCAACCAACAAACCCAAAACCATCTCTTCCCACCAGCCTCCATAGCCTTACAACCTCCATTACAATCTGGTAACCACATCACACCTCGGGTCCAAGTTGCTTTTGTAGATGCGGTCCTCAGTTGACCCTAAGATTATAGACAACTTGTAATCAAGCTGTTATTTTTCTGGCTAAGTAGCACACAGTTATTTAATGAGGAAAAGTGTTCTTGCAATGTCAAGATCTTCTAGCAGGAGTTAACGCTTCATAGTTGGGGCACACCTTATGGCTAGGAAGCTGTAAATGATGCCTGCCTTAGTTTCGATGCTGTGCTCATTGAGAAGACAGCAAAGGCAAACCTTGAAACATCTGAGCAACCTCTGACTCATGTTGGTAGCCATGAGAGTAGCATTCACTGTGCATATCAGCTTAGCTAGGGATATGCCTGAGCTATATTATTTGTCTAAAACCTGAACCTGAATGGAATGACATCTCTGAAACCTGCTACTTGCTGAACTTAATTGAAAGTACTCAAAGACTTTGTATGTTAATTATGAAAACAATACTAACTCCTCTTATCTGTAATAAGCAGTGACCTCAAAAGACAGCTTTTGCTTTGTGTCTTTCTTTTTTTAACACCAATGGCACGCTGTGATCTCCACAGCATGCTTGCAGGAGCTTCTCTTATACATCCATGTTAAGACAAGAATGTATTGCGTTACCACTTGAGCTCTGATTTTGAGTTAAAAGGTGGTCTAGATCTGCTGGAAGTAGCATAGGTTTGGCTGTTGATACACAAAAGAGTGAAAGCTCAACCAGAGATAAGAACTGATAGTTTTAAGACATTTAGTACGTATTTTAATGTTGTTTTATACCTGAAGATGGTGAAAGTCCTGAAATTTTGTTCCTGGTGGCTGGATGCTAATCTGACGTTCTGTGTTAGTGCCACAACAAGTCACGTATCAGAGTTCTTGTTAAAGGATGATTAATCTATGAATCAGTTCTGATGATTGTGATTAGTCGTATTGGAGAGTGATCTAGTGCTCTACCTACATGAAATGCTGGTTTGTGAGAACAATGTTCTCTTGTACTTCTAAAAAGACTGTTCCTCAAAAGGTTTGATTATAACCTACCATGTTTTTCCTTATGTAATCAAATAGTAAATCGAATGTCTTTGAATTCTGGACTGGATCTTAAAAAAATATTTTGTGGGTAACTTTTTAGTCGGATCATCTGCTGTGTTAATGTCTTGATATGCGGAGGATATTTTTTCAATAGCAATTGTGGTAGTTGGGGTTTAAAAAAAAAGCCACAAAAATAACAATAACAGTGAAACAACAGCAAGAAACAAAGCTGACAAGGTGAGGGATGGTCTGGTGATCACTTCTATAAACTGAAAACTATAAAATTGCTTAATTTTTATATTCATATTCTCAAGGAATTTATTATGCAAAAGTGACTAATGTTACAGTGTTAACAGTACTGTGCAGGTTTAATTATGTTGTTACAAAATTTGAAAAACAAGCTATTTAATCAGGGATGTTTGAATTGCTGCATGCTGCCCTTTAAATGGGGGAGATTAAATTGGATATCTTCCTGTGTTTCTATTGTAGGAAAGGTCCGGTGGCAAGACTTTGATCAAGACGCTTATGTTGGCGCTACCATGGTGCGGTCCGGCCAGGATCCGTATGCCCGCAATAAGTTCAATCAGGTAGAGAGTGACAAGCTGCGAATGGATCGAAGCATTCCCGACACTAGGCATGATCAGTAAGTGCCAAACAATCAGTTAGAGCCATGTTTGACTTGGTTTAACCTTTTTGTATTTATGGCTTTTGAGCAGCAGGTGTTTTTTCTAACTAAACAGGAGCTCTCCAGCTTTTGAAATGGCAGGAACAGTAAACTGTGGTGTGATCCTTGAACAGTAGGTTAAAGAACAATGAACCTTACGCAAATTTTTCTGTTTCCATGACTTCCATGAGTGTGTATTCTATATCCAAACTGGTGCTGCATTTCAGTCTCTTTGTTCCTGTTTATCTGATGGCTTTTCTTGATTTCCACATTTGTAAGTCTCTCTCACTGTGCAGATCATAAAACAGTGGAGCAGGTTGCTCAGAGAGCGTGTGAAGTCCCCAGAGTTCGAGATATACAAAACCCAGTGCACAGCCTGCTTTAGCTGGAGTTTGGACTGAGATTTCTAGGGGCCCCTTCTCACCTGAGCCACTCTGTGATTCTGTTCCTCTTAGGTCTGGAGTTGACAGTTGTTACGTACTTAAAGGAATCCATTTGTGCACATAGGACAGGATTACACTTCAGATGCTTAAAAACTTCTGTTATGTCAGGCTGCTTGTGTGGATTCAGGCAGTAGTACACTTCAGAGCAAGGAAAGCTATTATTTTCTTGTGAGTAGAGAAGACTTTATTTAAGAAAGGGTTTGAGTGACTTGCACTAATGTTATTTAAGCAAAATTGATTGCTATTAAAACAACCGTTGTTCATTAGGACTTCTATAACTTAAAAATAACAAAAACACGTTGAACTTGTTTTTAAAAACTAGGCAAACATAGTCTCAAAGCATAAAATTAGCCAACTGTGTATAGTTAATTTGCATAACTAATTCTGCAGTTAGGATGATCATACGTTCTTAGCTTTATAGGTAGAAGCTAGAGGAGACACCAGAGGGAAAGAGAAAAGAAAGGCACCAACTTCTTTTCCTCTATAAAGCTGTTTAATCATGAGCAGCATAACGAAGGAGACATATAAAAAACTTGAACACTTACTGTGTCATTTTTAAATCCCTTGTATAATACCATGGTTTTAGGTTCTTTTAAGCAGATGTAGATAGAGAAAAACAAGCCTTGTATAATATGCTATTAATTGAGCAGAAATATAGGAAGAATCTGGTGTTTTGCATGTTGCATGTGAAAGCAGTGGAAAGCACGATCCCCATGGTACGCTAAGGAGTTTAAAATGACTTCTGGATTTTTTTCATCATGCATATATCCTCCCCCAAGCAAGGCATTCAGACTCTTTAGACATATTCTTCTCCTGCAAGAGCAAAGCTCAACCACCAACTTCTAGAAGCTTGTATGATTCAGAAGTGCTGAATTTGGAGTTTTTCTATATATATCATAACCTCTGTGGGGATTTTAACAGAGAAATGCTCTTTTTTTGGGAAGAACAAGAGAGATGACAGGAGACAAATTATATTACAATGGTTATGTTTGTTTTAACTGTCAGCATTGTGATTATATGCTGACCTGCATAGGTTTTTTTCACTAAATGGAGCTGGCAAAAGAACCTTGCAATGGGAAGAGAAATTTCTGGAGGAAAGCTGAATCTGTGTGGTGATTATTACTTAGACTTTGCCATGGACCAGATTTAAGTGCCTTTTGGTTTGTAAGTGGTCATCTTGTTTGTCTGGTTTTTTTAAAGAAAAAACCACACAGCTCATCCCCCAAAAAACAACCACATGACAAAATTGAAGCAATCATTCCTACAAGTTGTCCATGATACTTTCCCTGCCATGTTATAATTAATTTTCCTTCTATTTTGGCAAGAACGTTCACTGCAGAAGCTGAAAAAGTCATATGAAATATTTGGGAATTGTCCAATGGAAAGAACAAGACCAATAGCCATAGGAAGAGCAATGTGTTACAGATCTGAGCACATGACACTTTGGAAACATGATATTTTCAGTAAAATTGCAGGTAACTGGGTTAAGATCAAGATCCCTTCTGGAGCTGCTACAGTCTTTTTCTTTAAAAAAGAAACCTGGATGAGGAAATACCTATTTCTGTTTAAGCAACTTCTTATTAATTGTATTGATGTGTCTAGCAGCTGTTTGACTTAAATAACATTATTATCATGTAGCTATTTGAAATTGCTGAATTTGACTAGCCTGTTTAGAAGCAGTTTGTTGAGATTCTGCATTAGAGATGTAAATATGAGTGTAGTTGTTTCTCTTTTACTACTACATTGTTTAGTCTTTTCTCCATCAGACAAAATTTGCTCTAAAGTTTTCTACTAGCTCTTTGTGAAAGCCTGCCAGCAGTACTAGAAAACTCCTTGTTTGCCTGTTTAAGCTGCTTGCCTTTATTTTATGGGAAAAGGAGGAGTGAGAAACAGGCGGCTACAGCATAGGAAAGGAAGCAGAGAGAGGAGGTCTGAGCAGAAACGCAGATTCTCACTCCAGCTGATGCTCACAACTGCTGCTTCCAACAGCTTTGAGAAACCTCTGGGTTTCCTTCTGTTGCAGTCTGTTTGTCATGTAACTGAGAGCTATCCCTGTCATGGTAGACTTTGGAAACCCCTAAAAAATGAGTGTCATAGTCATAATAGGGAACTTCCAGAGTTGTCCTCTTGTCTGTATAAAATAGCTTCCCAGGTGGGATGAAGAATGAAATATTCCATGGTTTTTGTGGAACTATGTCCATCACACTTTGGACCAGTGGTTTCTGATTGTCTCTCTTGCCTGATGTGTTGGCATTATTCTTGAATTACTGTAATTACTTTAACTGGACTAAACCATGTTTTCTTTCTTAGGTAACTGTTAGAAGCTTCTGGCCTCACATTCAGGTTTTATTTTTAAGTAGAGCCACGAAGTAGAGAAGAAACAATTATCCTGTCTCTTTGGTACCCAGATAATCTGTTGAGGTGAATGGTCTCCTTGCACTGGCTGGAGTGAATATGTCTGTCAAAAAAGGTTTCAACAAACCACAGAGGTTTCAGAAAATTTGTTAATTATGTGAACCAGTCCAGTGACACACGTTTCCAATGGAAAGAATGTGCTTTTAATTTTTTTAACCAATTTTAATGATCCTATGCTAAGTATCAAAGGTCTGCATTGTTTTCAGTTCAAGTTCTATTTTATTCAAATGTATTTTCTCATTCTGTATGTAAAATTAGGTGCTGTAACCTGAGGAAAGAAAGTCTAATCTCTGTGCCAAAAGTGATGGCATTGTGGCGCTATTGACACAGCAGAATAGGAGGATTGCTACTGAGTTAAAGCAGGATTTTTGAAGAGCTGAGGGCAGAAATACTCAGTGAAACATTCCTCAAGTTTTATTTGCAAGTCTAAAAATCTTAATTTCTTCCACAGAAGTATGCAGTAGTGCTCTTCTCTCAAATTCAGGGGCTTTATTGCATTGAGTAATTCCACCCTAAGATGTGCTCTGGCTCAAGTGTTCTCATCTGCAAAGAGATCAGTATAAGTTTAATGTGACTTTAAAAATCATTCTAATGCAAGTGCTTCATGTGATAACTGCATCTGTGGTAGGCTTGTCCTCTGTGGGCAATTTGAAAGTTAGTAGGAAAAAGAATCTCTCTTGGCACCATGGGCTTTGGTGTGTAATAGCTGGATGTCTCGTAGCTGTCTAGATGAATTGCCAGAAGCTCACAAGAGAGGCAGTCTTAACTTCTTTACTTTCCAGGAATGCATATATGTTTTACGATTCACTGGTTCAGTGCTGGGCACTAGTGACACATCCTCTCTGTGTGCCTGCCATTGGAGAAACGAAGCTAGATCAGGCTTTGCTAATGAAACCGCAGTTGTAGGGTTGGCATGTGCTTTGTTTCGCTTCAGAGTGAGCGAGGCCACTGTAGCACAATGATGTTTTGTTCTGTGGCAAGGACCAACATGTGTGATATTGTGGGGGTGTGGTTATCAAAACCACTGCAGGTCCTTGGGATTTTGTAGAGTGGACAAGAGCAAGAAAGCACACTGTGGTTTGTTCTTGGGTTCCAAGAAGTTGAAGGTTGTGTGGTTTCCGAGGCATGTCACAGATGTTTGATCAGGTATGGAGAGGTCTTTTACACAGTTTTAGAAGTTTAGGTAGCGATGTAACTTCTCTTCCTGAAAACCAGAGTGTGTGGAATTACTTGCTGAATTTGCTATGGCTGTATGCTAGCTGAGTTTATCCCTTCTGAAGACAACTTGGCCTGTTAAAACTCTACCCCTAATGTTAAATCAAAGTTATGTGAAGAAATGCATCACTTGTGTATGCTGTGCGTCAATGGCAGTTAGTATGGTGATCTGTCAAACAGTAATGCTTTCAGCATAAATGTGATATACCGTGTTTACTGGCACTATTAGTTTCTAATACAATGAAAGTAGTCTATTTTTTAGGTTTATTGTTAGGACATAAACAGCTTAACTTTGTGTCGTCCTGCGGGAAGCATTTGGGGACTTGCTTCCTTTTGCTTATTATATTAATTTCAGGCTACTAGAGGTGATGAAAAATGAATTGACAGAGGTGGAACATTTCATTGTGGTTTGGATGTAGTTCTGTGTTGGCTCAACATTGTCACAGGTAGCTTTGTTTTTCAAATTTGGGATGTTACAATCCTTACAGCTTCTCGTGAGAATAGAAAACAGTTTTATCTATAAGCAAGGACAGGTTGCCAACAAGGGAGAAGTGGACACATGCCATTCTAAAGAGGAAACACATGGTACCCTGTGAACATGACACTGTCATTGAAAAAGTGCTCATTTGCTTAGATTTATTCGATGCTTTTAGTGTAAAATAAGGGCTCTGGTTTCATACTTAGTTGCATGGAAGATATTTACAACATGCTGCAGTGTTGGTGGTCTGATGACTTTCCTGAACCCGTGTATTTTTGAGTCTTAATCTGTTGTGTATCGAGACAACTGCCAAAAGTGGCAGGAGTGGATTATAATCCCACCTGCAGGCTAGATATTTCATTCTTCCTAGGTAGATGCAGTGTGTGCGTGACTTGAATAGGTAACAACTTTTCCTGTGTAAATACAGTTGCTGGTTTATATTGCTAAATGTAAATACTGTGTTTAAATGACAGGCTGTTCTGTCTTTCAGGTGTCAACGGAAACAATGGCGGATAGATTTGCCAGCCACTAGTGTGGTGATCACCTTTCATAATGAGGCAAGATCTGCTCTGCTTCGAACTGTCGTCAGGTATATCTAACAGAGACCTTGATTTTTTTATTTTTATTTTTTTTTAAATTTCCCCCTCCAAGGCTATCTCCACCTGTGTCAGGTAATAGTTTATGATAAGGAAGGGAAGTACCAATCCATTATGCCATTCTGAACCATTTGCAGAAGGAAAGCTGAGCCTTAATTTCATTGATGCTTCCAGTTCTTATGTTCTGAAATACCTGCATTAAACAAGCAACATCACTCTTTACTACAAATGCATCTAAGTGTAGAACCAGTTACTAGAAGACGTTTGGAGATTGGCTGTATAACTAATGTCAAGAAAAACTCAGGGAAGAAGGATTCTCAGGGGATATTTGGCCTAAAGCTTGAGAATTTCATGTTACAAATTGTCTAATCCACCCAGTTCTGGAGGCTGGAATTTTTTTTGGGGGAGGTATACTTCATGAGCCTCTCTTCAAAAATGCTTTCTGTAAGAATAAGCCAATAGCTGTTGTTGAAGATAGGATCCTTGGCTCAGTGCTATTGTGCCTTAACAAAGAAACTGCTTTTATGATGTTATTATGGAAAATTAAGACTGCTTAGGATTGAGTACTCTTTTTTGTTTATTTCAGTGTGCTTAAAAAAAGTCCACCACATCTTATTAAGGAAATCATACTGGTGGATGACTACAGTAACGATTGTAAGTACTGTTACAGGGTTACTCTTACTTTATCTTGTTTATTCTGGTAAGACTTTCTGTAGATGCTAGTAGGTGACTCAGTTAAGAATAGGTCACATCAATAGGACTTTGCAGAGACCGATCCAAACCCAGTTCTTAATGCTTTTGTTTCTGTCATTGTGGAAATGCGAGGAGTTCTTATAAATACTTCAGTATGTTTTATTACTTCCTGCTAGCCGAAGAAGCTGAGTGTGTAATTGCAAACAGCCTTTACATAGTACATTATCTGACAGAAATTGTTTTATATTTTAAAGCTGAGGATGGTGCTCTCTTGGGAAAAATTGAGAAGGTGCGGGTGCTTCGAAACGATCGCCGAGAAGGTAGGCTTAATCTGGGGCAAGGAAGACACAAAATCCACTATGCTGCTTTATCTGCTCATTATCATCAAATCTTTTAAAGGAACGTTCTGCTGTATACTCCCTATTGGAGGGGGGGATTTTCACATTATAAATCAACTTGCTGATTAATTCCATATTGTTGTGCGTGTGCAGTTGCCTATTGTTAGCTTTCACATACTTGAGAAACTTGAGAAACTGCCTTTCACCCTCAACCTGTCCTTTTTCTAATTGTACTGAATCCTCAGTTAAGCTGCTCCCATTGTACATAAGGTCTAACTGTAAACTCTGTGAAAGTATTGAACAATCCAGCTTAAAAAGAGCCCTTTTTTGGGCCGTTTTCCTTAACTAGAGATCATTTTAAGGACCTGGTTGATGGACAGCCTGGCAAACAATTTGTTTGGCAAGCTTGAGAGGGTTTGAGCAGGCAGGAGGACTAGGAACCACGTTTGCCAGTTTTGATGGGGCTGGTGTGCCCTATAACAAACTTGTCTTAGGTTTTCGTTTTCCTCTGCGTTGCTTTGTAAATTATGATCTCGTATCACTGAGCCCTTCAGTCAGCAGCTTCCTGGCTGTGGAGCTTAACCTATTAGGTGTAGGCAACTGTTATTCTACAGCTGTTTGAAATAATAACTGAGACTTGACAGTTGAAGTAGCTGGCTGAGTTAGCAGATATGTGCTTGTTTATTTTCATAGGTGTTGTATCTTCTATGCTGCCAGCCCAGCCTGGGGAGCAGCTAGATCATTAGATGGTCAGAAACTGCAAATGACATGCACAAAGCCCATCTTGTCCTGTAATTAGCTATTGCAAACTGATGGGCTCTTAATGTTTAAATATTTAGTTTGGGGTATACTTGTGAACAAAAACTTGTTAGGAAAGCAGGCCTCATAATTTGCCATGGTTGCAGGGTTCAGAGTAAGTTGACATCATTCCTGTGATCAGTACAGCACATAAAGATGGAGATAATAGTAATAGAAAAATGGAATATCGTAGTGGTTTTTTTATTATTTTAGTAATTATAAGTATTAACTTTGTACTATATATGCAGAAGAACTGAATTGCCATTCATACTTAAAATATGCATCACTATACTGAAAATGTAACATGATTTGACAAATCATATGTCTGTTAGCAAATTGAAAACATAGTGCTCCCTTACTTGGCATTTTTGTGAGATTAGGATTTAATTATTACCTGTGGGGTCTACTGTATTCTTTATAAAATTTTACCTGGACATCTGTATGTACAGCCAGGAGATAACTAAAATATTATAAGATTCTGTTTGATTGTTGGCTTGTTATGCCTGGTAATGATCCTGAATTTGATTTTCATTGTCAGGTGTAGGCTGATACTGATATCTCTGAAATTAAAATTTAAGAGAATCTGTAAAATCAACCAGTGTGGAAGACACTTAAGAGTAACAGTTTAGTGTGAATATCGGAGGAAAGCAGTGTGGTTTAAAAGGAAAATTAAAATAAAAGTTTGTGTCTGTGGAGGGATGACACTTGCTGTCTCACTTTCAGAAATATGTGATAGTAGCTTTTGGTGTCATCTGTCAGAACATGATTTGTTTTGGGAACAGATGGATTTTGAAGGGCATGGTAGTCTGTCAATAAATAAATGTTCAGGGGGCGCCCTCTCAACTCTGTTGTAAGGGTGAATGTGATCATAGTCGACTTGACCCAAGCAGTCACCTCAGATTTAAAAAAAAAAAAAAGGAAAGAAATTAGAAACACTGTTGTGTGTTTTATATCGAAGTAGAACAAGACAGTAGCTTCAAGAAGAATGTAAGCTAGAAATAATAAGCTCTGGAAGGGAGGAACTGCATAGGTAAAGTAAATGTGATGAGAGTGCTTGAGGAATGATTTGATGAGGAGAAAACTGGAACAGAACAGTTTCCAAGGTTGGAATTAGGGAGGCAACATAAAAACAGTGGGGTATAGTTAGCTGCCGGTGTGTGACAGATGAGGTGTAGAAAGTACCGTCTGTGAGATCCATGCAGTGCATATCTACAACAGGGAAGTGCTGACACTTGTGCTAAGAGATGGTACAAGGATTTTGATGAGTGTTAGACAGATCAAACAAGCTTTTTCCTCTTAAGCACCTTGTATTCTGTTTGACAGAGTCATATTTTGCAGGTTTATTTGATGAAGGGAATGGAAAGAACTGGGGTTGACTCTCTTGCGCTATTTCAGTTACAGGGAGAAAACCAACCAAAACCAGAACAGGCTATAGAAAGAAAAAGGGGGAAAAACAAAAGGCAGCAATTACTTGGCTTTGGTCTTGAGTTCTTGAGTGATAATAAAATAAATGAATTTTGAATAGTAATAGAGAAGTAGGGAGGAAACTTACAAAGGAAGAACTACAAGAAATCTACAAGAGGAAGCTTGCTATTTTCTGTATTGGAATAAATGGTGGCATGTTCTGGGGTACATGTGTAAATACAGCAAGGGACTTCAAGGAATGGTGAGGTCATCCAATGAACAAACACTAAAAAGGGAAGGAAGGAAGGAAAGAAAGGCACGTGGCAAACCAGTGATGTGATCTGTGTGATTGAGTTGTAGGGAAAAGAACCTTTTAACTTTACTGGGAACTTGTTCCTAGAGAAATCTTTTCAAGATAAGATTCAAAAAACATAAAACCCCCCCCCCACCCCCCCACCCCCTCCTCCCCCCACCACAACCAAACCAACCTCCCCACCAAAATAAACAAGAGAGTTGCAAGAAACACTGGGGAAAGACAGTTGCAAGGTATGGGAGGAAGGGTCTCAGACATGAATTAATGAAGTATGGCTAGTTCTTGAAAAAGTTGATAGAAAAATGGGCAGACTGTGGTGACGACTAGGATGGTGGGGGAGCAGGGAAGCAAAAGAGTGGGGAGGGTAAGTTAATGATAATGCTTTCCTCAGTCTGTCATAGAGCTGTAAGAAAGGCATTTGTTTTCAGGACTGATCACAGAATCATAGGGGT